>JAYMSL010000086.1:0-42905 GCA_036897195.1 Plantago coronopus
GACCATTTCTCAAGTAGGAAAAAGTAGACAAAGTAATGGTGTATAGAAAAGAAAGATCGAGACCAATCCAGTCCTTCCGTACAGACAGATAAATAGAGAGAAGTCCTCGACCATTTCTCAAGTAGGAAAAAGTAGAACAAGTCATTGCGTATAGAAAGCAAACAAACTATCCAGGGCTTCCTTGCAGAAAAAGAGACCTGCCAAATGCTCTCCTCCGTGAGCCAAAGAAACAAGGAGGAATCATTCACTATCCTAAGGCAGTACTTCTAGCGCAAACAACAAAAGCAAAATCCGAAACAATGACAGATAGAAAAGACAGAGAGATCCACAGACAAACTAAGAGATCTGTCCCTTTGTTATTACAGTCCACCTAATACGTCTAGAAAGGAAAGAGCGAGACCCACCAAAGAGAATCCCAGAAGTCCCTTATTGCTTCAAAAAGCAAGGACAAGGGTATTGCGTATAGAAACCAGAAAGATATGGAAACCTGAAACACAAGTACGAACAACACCAAGCTACCTCTTTCCCTCCCTCTCTAGCCCACAAACCGCAAACAACAACTCAAACATAGAAAAGAGACATAGAACAAAGACAGACAAAACAAGCAAACAAGCATTTTCAACAAGAACCAGTCAACAGAGTCCGAAAGGTCCCCCGATTACACAAATGCAGACAGTTTTTTTCCGTAGCAACCCATAAACAACCCATATCCAAAAACCAGAAAAAACAGGCTCCCATCAAAAAGCAGAACCCTTGGACGCACAGAGAAAAAACCAGTGACTCTCAGAGACAAATGCAACAGCAACAACCCGAAATCTCAAAAAGAAAAAACAAGATAGAAAGAGAAGCAATGCAGAGAAAGAAGAACAAGACAAGTAGAGAGAGAAGAGAGAGAAGAGAGAGAAAAAAGCAGGAAGAAAAAAACAAGACAAAAAAACAAAGAAGTGAAAAGAAGACAGGAGACAGAAAAGAAAGAAAGAGTCAAGAAGAAAAGAAAAGACAAGAAAAGAGAACGAGAGGAGAAAAAGAAAGAGGAAGAAGAGCAAAACCAGAAAGAGCGAAAGGAAAGAGAAAGAAAAAACAAGACAACAAAGAAAGAGAGAACAAGAGACAAAGAAAGAGAAAAGGAAAAACAAAGAGAGAGGGAGAAAGAGAAAGACCGAAGCCGAGACAAAGAACAAGAGGAAAGAATCCTAAGAAAAAAGAAGAAGAGAATAGAATTAGAGAAAAAAAGCAAAGAAAGAAGAAGAGAGCAAGAACAAGAAGAGAGCAGGCAAAAAAGAAAAGAAAAGAGGAATAAAAAGAAAGGAAAGAAAAGAAAACAAGCAAAACAAAAAAGAAAAACAAGAAAGGAAAGAGAACAGAAAGAAGAGAAAAATCAGTAAAGAAGACGATAAAAGAAAGAAGACAAGAACAAGAAAACCAACTACCAACAAAAACCGAAAGAAAACTAGACGAAGAATAAGAAAAAAGAAATTCAACAAAAAAGAGAAAGAACAACAAGAAAAGAAAAACAACGAAAGAAAAAACAAGAAAGAAGAGGGAGAGAAAAGAGACAAAAAGCAGAAAGAGAAGATAAAAACAAAAAAGAGAAAGAGGTAAACAGCAGCAGAGAAAAAAAGGATAAAGAAGAAAGAAAGCAAACAGAAAGAAAACAGAGGAAGAAAGAAATCAAAGAGACAAAAAACAGAGGAACCTTGCACCAATTCCAAGCAAAAACTCATAGTACACATTCTTCTTCCTCTTCCTAGTACCAAACTCCGAAATTGAAATCATACAGAAGAAAACCTGAGAAAGAACAGAGAAGAGGAGAGAAAGAACCGGAAAAAGTCAAAAAAGAAAACAAAGAGAACAAGAAGAGCAAGAAAGAAAAAACAACAAGAAGAAAGAAGAAGAAGAAGAGAGAAAAGAAAGAGAAAATGAGAAAGAAGAACAAGAAAGAAAAAGAGAAAGAAAGATCAAAGGTTCCAAAAGAACGAAAAAGAAATAAAGAAGAAGAAGAAAGAACAAAATCGAAAGATCCGAAGGATAAAGAACAAGAAAATCCTCAACAAAAAGCAGAAAAAACACTAGAAATGCGGAGAAAAAGAGAGAAAGGACAAAGCGAATGCAGTAAGACATGGAGGCGAAAGTAAAAAGAAAGAAGAGAAACAGAAGAGAAGATGCGGAAAGAACAAGAGGAAGAAGTAGAACAAGAAAGACAGAGATAGAAAGAGACAAAAGAAGAAAAGAACAGAAACAGATAAAGAAACAGAGGAAAAGAGAAGAAAAAACAAAAAGAAAACAAAAGAATAAAGAAAAAGACAGCTTTTGCTGCTAGCTAGCCCTACAGCCCCCTTTTCAAATTACTATTTGTATTCCATATTTACATATTCAGTCAGATTCCTAGTCCGATAAGCATGCCTGTTCCAAGAGATCAAAAACCAGTCACAAAATACTAAGTGTCCTAAGAATGCACAATCACAAGGAAATCCTCCATATGGCAATGCAGACAGAACAAGAGAAGAAGAAGGAGAGGGAAGAAAGAACAAGAAAAAAAGAAGAGAGAAGAACAAGGAAAAAGAGAAAAAGACAAGAAAAGAAAGAGGAGAGAGAAAAGGAAGAAGAATCAAAATAAGAAAGAGAGAAAGAAGAATAAAGAAACCTTTTGCATAGTAGTAGATATGGTCGCGAGCAATTGCTTATAGAAACAAAGCAGAGATAAATATTTAACACACAAAAGACAAAAGATCGAGTCAATCTAACCCTTGTCTTCCATCTCCATCTTTAAAACCAAAAACAGAAGCAAACCATCCAATAAAAAGAAAAAGAGGAAGAGAGGATAAAAAACAAAGAAACAAAAAAAGAAAGAGAAGAGAGAAATGCAGAAAAAGAAAGAGAGAAAACAAAGAAAGACAGAAGCAGACGAAAGAGAAAAAGACCATACCAAAAGAAACAAGCAGAAAAGAGAACAAGAGCAAGAGAGACAGAAAGAGACCTATAGAAGCAAAAGAAAGAAGAGAAAACAAGAAAAAAAGAGAGAAGAAGAAAAGAAAAAAGCAAGAGAAAAGAAGACACAGGAAAAAATCAAAAGAAAAAAAATTCAAAGAATCTAAGAAAGAAAAGAGAAGCAGAAAAATCATCCAATACAAAAAGAGAAAGAAACAGAAAGAATCATATCAAGAAAGTGCACAGAAAAGAAAGATAGAGAACGAAACCAGGAAGGTTCCAAAGAGAACGAGAGCCAGAGGAAAAAACCGGAAAAGAAGAAAATGAACAAAAATCATAAGAACAAGAACGTGATCAAAGAAAGAGAACAAAAGCAAGAAGGTGAAGAAGGAGACTTCCAATAAAAGAGAAAGGACCGAGACATAGAGACCGACGGAGAAACACCAGACAGAGAGAAAGAAAATTCCATAATTACCAAATAGAGAAACGGAGCAAAAAGACAAAAACAAGACAAAAGGAGAAGAGAAAAAAGATCATAAATCAGAAAGTCCTGAATCCCAAGGTGATGAAAGAAAGGAGGAGAGAAAGATGAAGAGAAAGGGCGGAGGGAAGGGTCCAAGGGAACGAAAAAAAAGAAAAAAGAAAGAAAGAGGAAAAACAAGAAGAGACATAAGAGACATAAAAGAAAAGGAAAAGACAAGATAGAGAGAAAAGAAAAAAAGCAAGAAAACACAAGAATAAGACAGAAAGAGAAACAAAGAAATGAGGGAATTACTTGTGAATTACTTATAGAAAGATCGAAAGAGAAAAACAACAAAAGAAAAAACAAAAGAGAGAAACAGAATGAGAAGGAGAAAGAGGTCCTAAAAAGACTACTAGAAAGAAAATTCTACCATCTCATCCAAAAGAAGAGCTGCAAAATAACACAAAGAACTCTCCAAAACTCACACCCTACGAAATTCACACGGGTTGCCTGGGAATATACTCCTTTAAAGCTTGGAAAAATAAATACAAAACAAAGAAAAACATAAAAACAAAAAGAAAACAAGAAAGAAAGTACCAACCCGAAAGAACAAAAATCTGGAGAGAGAAGAAAAAAGAACAAGAAAAATAAGAGGAAAGAAACAGAAAAGAAAGGACAGAAAAAGAACAAAGTAGAGAAACAAAAATAGACGAAAACGAGACAAACGAGAGGAACAAAGAAAAGAACCAGAAATTAATTGAGAGAAAAGAAGAAAAAAGAAGACGAAGAAAGAGAACGAGAAGAAAAAGGTTCTGCAAGAAAAAGACCGTAAGGAAAAAGAATGAAGAAAGAAATGGAAAGAAAAAAACAAGAAAGAAACTCAGAATAAAACAAACAAAACAAAAAAAGAAGAGAAAAGGCAGAAAAAAACACAGAAGAGAGAGAGAGTAAAAAAGACAAAAAAAGAGAAAGACTTTCGAGAAAGAAGAAAAAAAGAAAGAAACCAACAACGAGAAAAAGAAAAACAAAGATTACAGAAGAGAAGTCGCTCGAAAAAAAAAGAACAAAAGAAACAAAAAAGAAAGAAGGTTCAAAAGAACGTGAGAAAGATTCAGAAAGAAAAAGTTCAAAAAGAGTACGAAAGAAGAAGGAAAGAAAAGAGGCACAGAGGAAAAATAAACAACACAAAAAATAGAATCCCCCCCAAAAATTAAAAAAACAAAGCAATAATGAAGAAAAAGAAGGAACTCAAAAAGAAAAAACTGAAATTACAAAGAACAACAGAATCTTATCAAATCCCATCTCAGATCCATAAAGACAAAAGAGAGAGGAACAGAAAAAGAGGAAAAGACAAAAAATAAAAAAAGAAGAAAGAGAGAAAATGCAGAAAAAGAGAAAGCAGAGAGAAAGGCAAAGAAGAAAGAAACAAAAGAAGAAAAAGAACAAGAAAGAAGAATCGGAAAAAGAATAAGAGATAAAAAGAAGAGAAAAAAAGAGAAAGAAAGAAAAATCAAAGAAAGCACAATACAAAAGAGAAAGAAAGAAGAGCAAAAAAAACAAAGAGAAAAAAGAAAGAGAGCAAGAAAGAAAAAAAGAGAAAGGAAAAAGAAAAGATGAGCGGAAAAGAAGAACAAGAGAGAAAAAAGACAAAGAAATATGAAAAGAAAAAAAAAGAAAAGAGAATCGACAAAAGAAAACAAAAACAAGAGAAGAAGTTAAAAAATAAGAAAAAAATAAAAAGAGGAACAAGAAGAAGAGAAAAAACTAAGAACAAGAGCAGCAAAAAAGAAAAACAAGACAAGAGCTAAAAGAAAAGAGAATAAAAAAGAAGAAAAAATAGAATATAGAGAAGAAAAATAGTAAAAAAGCAAGATCTAAAAGAACGAGATCCAAGAGAAAAGAATAAAAAAAGTCAAAAGGTGATGAAAGAACGAGACCGCGAGGGCAAAAGAAAAAGGAGAAATAAAGAAAGAGAGCAGACAAAAAAGAAGAAAAGACAAGAGAATCTCCGCCGAAAAAAAGTAGAAACTAAAAAGAAACAGAAAAAACAACAAAGAAAAACAGAAAAAAGCAAACAGAAAAAGAAAGGATAAACAAAAGTAGAAAAAAAAGAACAAGAAAAAAAAAAGAAAAGAAAGAAGAAGAACCCTTGGAAAAAGAATATGCAGGAAGAAAAAGTAAGCAGAAAAAGAACAAACTAAAGATAAACAGAAAAAGAGAGACGACAACAAAAAAAAGAAGAATAAAAAAGAAAAAGCAAGACAAGAAAAAGAATAGATAAAAAGAAAGAGGCAAAGAAAGAAAGAAAAAACAAGACGAGAAGAAGAGGATTCCAAAGAACCCAGGTCCTGCTGAGAAAGAAAACGTAACAGAAAACAAAAGGAAAAAGAAAATAAGAACAAGAAAAAAACAGCAAAGAGCAGAGAGAAAAAAAGAGGAGAAACAAAAAAAAGAAAGAATCAGAGAAAAAGGAAAAGAGAAAAAAACAGAAACAGATAGAGAAGAAAGAGAGCAAAAAGAACAAAATAAAGAAGGTTCCAGAAGAACGAAAGCGAGAGACAAAGCCGGAAAAAAACAGAACAAGGAGAAAGAAGAGAAGGAGAAACAAGAATCAAAGAAAAACAAGAAAAAGAGAGCAAGCAGAAAGAAAAACAAGCAGAAAGAAGAACAAGAAAAAACAAGAACGAGAGAAGAGGAGATAGAAAAAAAGAAAGAGAAAAAGAAGGAGATGAAAGAAAACAAGAACAGAAAGAAAAAACAAAAGAGAAAACAAGAGTTCCAGAAGAACGAAAACGAGAGAAAGCAGAAAAAACAAACAGAAAAGAAAGAAAGAGACACAGAGGAAAAATAAGAAAGAGAAAAAAGAACAACAAAAATAAGAAGGAACGGAACAGAGAGAAAGCAAAAAACAAAGAGAAGGAAAAAAGAAGAAAGAGAAAGAAAGAAAGCGGGGAGATAAGCAAAGAGAAAAAGAAAGACAGACAGGAACAAAGCAAGAAAAAAGAAAGAGAAGAACAGAAAGAGAAAAATGGTTCCAGAATCACAAAACAGAGAAAAAGAAAGTTCCAGAGGAAAGAATCCAAAAAGAAAGAAGACAAGAGAATCAGAAGAAAAAGCTGAGTAAAAATAGAGAACGAAAACAAGAAAGAAGAACGAGAAGAGAACAAGAAAAAGAACGAAAATGAAAGAAAACCAAAAAATCAGAAGAACAACCGGAGGAAGAAGGTTCCAAAAGATCGAAGCCGAGAAAAGAGAGAACAAGAAGGACAGAAAGAGGAAAAACAACAAGAAAGGTCCAAAAGAGACCTTAGGTCGAAGAAGAGAAAGGCACAAAGACGAAAAAAAAGCCGAAGATTCCGAAAGAAAGAGGAAAATCGAAACAACAAAAAGAAGAAAGAAGAACAAGATTCAGACGAAACGGAAAGAAAAAAAAACAGAGAAGAACAATAGAGGACAAAGAAGAACAATCGGAGAAAAATAAAGAAAAAGCAAGAAGAAGGAGGAGAGAAGAAAATGAGAGAAAAGACAAGAAAGAGAAGAAAGATGAAAAAGACAGAAGAGAAAAGAAGAAAAGAGATCGAGTGGAAGAAAGAAGAAACAAGATGATAAAAAACGAGAAAAAAGATAAGGAAAAAGAAGGCACGAGATCGACAGCAAAAAGAAGAATGAAAACAAGAGAAAAAAAATATTCTGAAAGAGACGTAGAAACAAGAAAAAGATAAAAAAGAAAGAAAGAGAGAAAAAAAAACAAGAAAAAAGAGATAAGAGAAAAAGGGAAAAATAGAGAGAATTAAGAAGAAAAAAACAAGAAGAGAAAGAAAAAGAACATAAAGAAAAAGAAGAAAACGGAAAAACAAGAGAAAGAAACAAAAAATAGAACAGAACAAAGAAAAAAAAAGAAAGCACAAGAAAAAGAGAGAAGAAACAATAAAAAGAAAGAAGAAGAACAAGCAAAAGAAAAAATACAAAGAGAACAAAAACAGAAAACTTGACCAACAAGAAAGCAAGAGAAAAAAAGAAGGAGAAAAGAAAAGGAACAATAAGAATCAGAGAAAAAACTAGAAAGAAAAAGAGAAAAACAATAAAAAGGAAAAAGCAGACAGAAAAAAGTCCATCGAAAATAATGAAAAAAGAAAGGAACAGAAAAACTTTGTCAAAAAAGAATCTCATAAAAAAAAGTCAAAGGATTATAGTCCTTTGCGTGCACTATGTTGGAAAGATCCCACACACCAAACTTTTGAAGAACACGACCCATTTTTCCCATAACCCTCTCAGAAACAACAAGACCGTCCAAAAAGAACAAAGAAGATAATAAATAAGAAAACAAAAAGAAGGAAGAGAGAAAAAAGAAAAAGAGACAAGGTATAAAAAAACCAAAAGAGAGAGACGGCAAAAGCAAGAAAAGAAAAAAGAAAAACAAGAAACGAGAAATAAATAAGAGCAAAGAAAGAAGAACGACAACGACGAGATAAAAGAAGGTTCCAGAATAACCAGACCGAACGAAAAGCGAAGAAGAACTAGAGATAGAAGGTTCCAAAGGGATAGAAAGGGGAAAGAGAAAACACGGAAAGAAAAAGAAGGTTCCAGAATAACCAGACGTAAAAGCCAAGATTCCAAAAGAACCAGAGAAAAAAATAGAAGAACCAGAAAAAAAGAACGAGAGCAAGAAAAACCAGACTGCCGATCCTAGGTTAAGAAAGAGAACAAAAAAGAAAGCTCAGGACGAGGACAAAAAGCAGAAAGAAAAAGAAAGAACGAGAACGACAGAGCGAAGGGTCCAAAGGACCGAGGTCGAAGGAGAGAAAAGACGAGATCGACAGATCGAAGGGAAAAGAAACAGAGAAAAAGAACAGAAAAGTTCTAAAGAGAAAAGAAGGAGAAACAAAGAAAGAGAGAGGAAAAAAAAAGAAAGAAGAGAACGACTTCCAATCTCTAATCTCAAAAACAAAGAAAAAACAAGGAAAAAGACAGAGGAAAAAGAAGGAAAGAAAAAAAGAGAAAGAGGTAGTACAGGAAAAGCTCTCGGAAAGAAGAAAGAAAGCAAAGCGTAATCCATGACTCTATTTCCAATCTGCGTCAAGTGTCTGAGAGAATAGCGTAAAAAAAAAGAGAAGTCTCGAAAGTGTAAAGAAAAAAGGAAGAGGAAAGAGTGAGAAAGCGTAAAGAAGAACAGGAAGAAAGAGAACAAGAAAGGATCGGAGAAAGAGTGAGGAAGAAGAGAAAAAGCGTAAAGAAGTCTATAAAAAAGTAAGAGTCAGTCATATAGTATAGAAAGATCTCCGTCCAAAGGCAGTCCTCATTGCGTATCGAAAATGACGGAATAGAGACTCCGTGAAAAGGAAGGGAACTCCTGATCCGGAATGTCGTATAGAAAGACAGAAGTACAGTAATAAAGTACAATTCATCAAGTAAAGAAAGATCCCTGTCCAACTCGAAATCCAATTCTTGTGTATAGAAGGAAGTCCTGGACTAGGAATTACGTATAGAAAGACGAGTGAACGAATCGAGACTCTCTACAAGGGAATGGAGTACACTCGTGATCTGGAATGGAGTATAGAAAGACAGAAGTCGAAGTAGAAGACTAGGAATCGAGCCAAAAAGGACGAATGAACGGATTGCGGAGAGAAAAAGAAGACAGCTATAGCGTATAGAAAGAGAATCCGAGGGACAGAAACACTCCTGCAGAGAAAAAGGCTACGGGAAGGGAGTCTAGAAAGACAGAAGTCAAAGACAATTGTTGGAGGACACAAAGGCATGGAGTCTAGAGTAGAGAAAGAGGACGCTTGGAGAAACGAAATCAAGGATAGAGGAAACATATAGATAGAGGAAGAAAGCAAGGAATCCACTCCATCAAGAAAAGAGAGAGAGAGAGAGAGAGTGAACGAATGAGAAGGAATGGCGTTTCAAAAAAGACGAGTCAACGAATAGAAAAAAGAAAACGAACAAGAAAAACACTCAAAGAGAAAGAAAACACAAACCAAAAAACAAAGAAAAGAAGAGCAGAAAAAAAACAAAAAGATAAGTAATAGAAGATAGAAAGAGAAAACAGAAAAGAAAAACAAGTGAAAGAAGAAGACCAAGAAGCAGAGAGAAGAATAGAGAAAAGAAAGATAGAAAAGAAAGTTCCAGAAAAATGAGACAGAGAGACAGAAAACAAAGACATTAATTATCAAGCAATCCACAGGGAATGATGAAAATAAACAAGGCAACAGAGCCATTCACCATCTTCCTCGACAGCAAAGAGACAACAAAGAAATCCTATACCAACCAATCAAGGAAAGAAAGAAAAGACTAAGAGTCCCGAATCAAGATCATCCAAACGAATAGAAAGACAAAAAAGTCAGAAACATTTCATGGAGTTTAGAAAGTACAGAAAATAATTACGTACAGAAAGGAGAGAATGGAATGTCGTATACATAGAGAAAGGAAAGAAAGATCGGAGACTAATACAGAATACAAACAATCTTGCAATACAATAGTCTAAAAATACACTTTACAATTAATAAACAATGGGAAAGTAAAGCAATCAATCGAAGAGAACAAATGTCTCAGTCACTAATACTGTCATCTACAAAAGAGCACACTTACAAGAAAGAGCAGTCTCTCTTGCAAGAATTAGAGGATGCATACCAAGGCAGTTATTTAATCATAACTAATAACGTATAGAAACATAAGATCCAGCTAGACACAGAAAAAGAGACAGAAATCCACGAATTGCAAAGAGATAGATAGATCTCCGTCTACTAATAAACCTAGATAACGTCGGCAGCAATTGACTATAGAAAAAGCTCCGTAAACGAACGATGGAATGGATTTTACAGAGAAAGCAGAAGGCAGCGAGTCCCATCTAGCACACAAGAGAGCGAGCCGAGCCTTTCCCTCTCTTACATCTACTAAACCAAACAACGAAAAAAATAGATCTAACAAACAAAAACAAGCAGAATCGGAAGAAGCAGAATAAGAAGAGAGGAGAAAAAAAGAAACCTACGAAAAAACCAATCACAAAGGTCATAACTATTTAATAGAACAAAGAAGTAAGTTTAAAATAAGAAAAGGCCCACAGCACAACTAACGAATTCTTACTCAACTACCAAAAATAAAACTCAACAAAAACAGAAGCACAGAATCCAGTAAAGAGAGCAGAAAAAACAAAGAGAGAAAAGAAAGAAAGCATAAAGTAAAGAAGAAGAAAGAGAAAAAAGAAAGACAAAGAAAGAGCAAGAATGAAAAAAAGCAGGCAAAAGAGAGATGAGAAAAGATAAGAGAAAAAAGAAAGAGAGAGGAACAAAGCAAGAGAGGATAAGAAAACAAAAAAGGAGAGAGAAAACGAATCAGTCAAAAACAAAATCCTCTCCAGACAGAGAAAAAATACAGGATCTTACCAAAGAGAAAGATGAACATCTCGATCTAGACAGAGAAAGAAACGATGCTCGGAAAAAGAAAGCACGGAAAAAGAAAGAGAGAGATGGTTCCAGAAGAAACAGAAAAAGAAGACAAGACAATCACAAAAAGAAAAAAAATCAAAAGAGAAAGATGCAGAGAAAGAAGATGAATAATCAGAAGGTGAACAATCAGATGAAGAACGCGATCACAAATAGAGATGAAAGAAAAAGAAAGAGGAAAGATGCGAAGGTGAAGAAAGCACGAGAAAGAACGAGAACGAGAGACAGAGGAACAAGACAAGAAAATCAGAGGACAATAGAAAATAAAGAGAAGGAACAAGAAGGTGCAGAAAGAACGATAACGAAAGCAAGAAGTAGAAAGGAAAAACCAGACGGGCAAAAATAAAAAAAGAACGAGACTGCCGGGCAATGATAAAGAAAGAGAACGAGAGAAAAAGAGAAGGCTCCGGACGAGGACCAGAGAAAGAAGTCAAAGAAAACAAAAACAGAACAGATAAAAAACCAGAAGAAGAAGGATAAAAGAGGAAAAACAAAGACAAACAAGGGAAGAATCAAAGAAAAAGAGAGAAAAAAAAAGAGCAGAGAGAGAAGAAAAAAGAAGAGAAAGAAAACAAACAACACAGAAAAAATACAGAGAAAGCAACGAGACCCTGGGGCCGATGGAGAAAGAAGAACTAGACACAGAAAAAGAAGATAGAACAAGAAAATAACAAAGAAATGGGAGAAGAACGAGAGGAAGAATCCGAAGGTTCCACAATAAGAGAACAAGACAGAAAAAATACCAAAAAATAGATGAAGAAGGTGCCAAAGGAACGAGGACCTGAAGTCGAGAAAAAGAAAGAAAAAGGCAAAAGCGCAGAAAGAAACAGAGAGAAGCATAAAAGCAGAGAAGGGAGAGAGAGAGAAGATGACAGAAAGAGAAAGACGAGAAAGAAAAAAAACAGAAGCCAAGCCAAACCCAGTAAGCCCGGGGCGGCCAGCCTTAGGGGATAATACTCCCTAGTTAGGCTCTTCCCCCTAGCGGAAATTGGCTGCGGAAAGCAGAACCAAAGAAAGAATCTGGAAAGAAAGAGACAGAAAGAAGAGAGTAGAAAGAAGACAAGAAAGAAATCTACACAAGAAAAAAAGAAAACAGAGCAAACTGCGCAGCTTTCTCCCAGTCTCCAAGAATTCTAATTACAACTAAAACCAATTAGATAATTAAAAAAAAGACATTTCCTATGAAATCGAGCAATCAATTATATAAGAGAACTTCCCTCCTACGAACGATAAAAGACCAAATTACAGGCATCGCCAGATCCCACAAAGGCCTGCAGAACACTGTGCAGACAGAAATCCACAAACACAAATCCTACTTCACTGGGAAAGCTACATGCGAACAGAAAAACAAAGGGAAATAACATAGTAGTTAACATAGACCCCTAAGCAATAGCAGGACACACAAACAACAATTACACAAAGCTATCCAGCAGCAAGCAGAACCTTTTCACTACCCACGACCTATCCTACTAAATCTACAAAAGACTACAAAATCCACTTTCACTGTCTTACACTTTTCCTCAGAGAAAATCTTTGTCTCTAGTCAAAGACCACTCATATAGATAAAGTTTAGCAGAAATTAATCGCAACCTTTCCTATAACACAAAAAGACTACTACAGACAATAAAAAATACAACACAAACAACAATTCCATAGTATTAAACCAGAGTCAGAACTAGTTGCCTCAGAGCAAGTGGAAAACTTTTACTTACAGTCAGAGAAAGAAAGTCAGAGCGAGTATGAAACAAGAGTGAGAGTCAGAGAAAGTCTTTCACTTTGCCTCACAGCAAACAAACACAATCAGAAAAGAAGGAGAAAGTCTCAGAGATAACAAAAGAAATACCAAAAAACACAGAACACTAAAAAAGAATGAACAACCTGCAAAACAAAAACAAGAATTCACAAGAAATAGAAAAAAACAAAACAACGGGCACACCGGACAAAAACAAATAAAAGACTGCCAATGAAAAATCAAGAATCCACTAAAAAGAAAAAACAAAGAATCCAGCCATATTCCTTTTCTTGCAGACAGAGCAGAACTAGAGAAAGAAAAATAAGAGAAGAGAACAAAAAAAGATAGAGAGAAGAAGACAGAAGAGTGAGAACATAAGATAGAGAACATAAGATAGAGAAGAGAACACGAGAAAGAAAATTAGAAGGAAAAAGAAGCCGAACAAAGAAAAGTGAGAGCATAAAAAAGAAGAACAAAAGAAAGAAAGAACTGCCACAGAGACTACAAGAGATACAACCAGCACAAAACATAGGAAAGAGTTCCCATAATAACAAAAAGAAGAAAGAATCAAAATAAGAAAGTGCTGAAAGAACGAAAACGAAAGAAGGTTACAAAAAAACGAGACTTCCTGGGCCAGGAAGAGCAAGAAAAAAAAAGAAAAAGCAAGAGACAGAACAAAAGAGATGCATGAGAAAGAAGGCGCCGAGTCCCTCTATCAAATAGAACACAAATCAGAGGAACAACAAAGAAAGAAAAAGAAAGAAACAGAGCAAAGAGCGGACAAAAGGTTCACAAACAAAGAAAAAGGGGGACGGAAAAAAGAAGGAAAGAGAGAAAAAGAAAGAAACAGAGGAAAGAAGAACAGGAATCCACGGACTTTCCATCCTGTCTAAGGGAATATGGAGTCTAGAAAGAAGAAGCAAGGAATCCAGTCAAGAAAGAAAAAGGAGTAAACGAATCCTAATCTCTGAATCGAATAGAGTCTAGGAATCTAGTATAGGAATAGAGAAAGAAAGAAGTACAGTAGAGATAGAGCGCAGTCAAACAAATAAAAGAGATCATCCAGGAATAGAATAGAGATAGACAAAAGTCCTGTACCATTCCTCGAATCTAGATAGATCTCCGTCCTAAATCCGAGAACTGGACATGAGAACTGTCTACAAAAGCAAGTACAATGAATGGAGTAGAGAAAGTGAGTGACAGAAGTCATTGCGTATAGAAAGAGAGACAAAAGTCCTCTGCAATTCATCCAGTAGATATAGAGAATGAAATCTCTACAAATACAGGAATGGAGTCGACATAGACAGAAAAAGTACAATGAATTACGTATAGAAAGAGGAGTCATCATATAGAAAGACAGAGAAAATGAAATCCAGCAATAAATGGAATCCAAGAAAGAAGTATAGTACAATTCATCGAATAGACACAGAGGAATAGAGATAGACAGCAATCCTTGGAGGAAAAATCGACGAGTCCACCAAGCAAGACTCTCCACAAAAAACTAGAAAGAGGAAGACATAGAGAAAGAACTAAAAAAAGAGAGAGCAAGAAGAACACAGAGACGAAAGAAAAAGAGAAAAAGACAGAGAGAAAGAAACAGAGCAAGAAGACAAAAAAAGAAGAACAAAGCAAGAAAGGAGCAAAAAAGAGAAGACCAGAAAAACTTCCATTCTTCCAAAGAAAGAAACAGAAAAAAAGAGAAAGAAGGTTCCAAAAGAACGGGACAGAAAGAGAAGAAAAGAAAAAGCAAGAAACAAAAAGACAAAGAAACACGAAGAGAAAAAGAAGCTTCCAAAAGAACCAGAGAGAGAGCAAGAGAGAAAGAAGGAGAAAAACAAAGAAACAGACCCAATGCAGTACAATAACCCAGCGAGTCCACTAGAGATAGATAGAGATGCAAGCAGGAAAAAGAAAGAAAGAAGAGGAGAAAGCAAAAGAAAGAGAAGAAGAGGAGATCCTGCCGATCCAATCCATGTCTTCCATCTCTTGTAAAACACAATGAAAAAAACAAAGAGGAGAAAGATAGAGAAAGAAGCAAGTCCCTTTAGCAAAGCAGGGACAGACAAATCAGAGTCAGATAAAAATAAAGAAAGAAATCGAGAGAAGAAAGAAGACGAGACAGAGGAAAGAAGAGAAAAAAAGCTGTAAAGAGGAAAAAGAAAAAGAGAGAAAGATGAGGGCAGCAGAAAAAAAGTTCACAAGCAAAGAAAAAAGAATCGGAAAGATACAGAGAAAGAAAAGGAAACAGAGAGACAGAGAACAAGAGGGTCAATAAAGAAAAAGAGGCAGAAAGAAAGAAAGCAGAAGAGAGAACAGAAAAAAAGTTCACAAGCAAAGAGAAAAAGATGCAAGGAGGAAAAAATCCGAAAGAAAGAGACAGAGGAAAGAAAGAACAGCAAAGAGCACTGTCCCTCTAGCAAATACGAGTGAAAGAAGAAATCGGACAAAGAAAAAGGAAAAACAAGGAGGCAAAAAAAATAAGAGGAGAGAAAGAGATGGAACGAGGCCAGTCCCTCGTTCAAATCCAGGACAGATAAATCCGAGTGAAAGAGAGAGTGAGAGAAAAAAACAAAGAAAGAACAGAACGAAGAAGAAGAAGAAAGAGGAGCTGAAAAGAGAAAAAGAATGCGAGAAAGAAGAGCAGAGAGAAGAAAGAGAGAAACAGAAGAAAAAAAAGAAAGAGAGACAGAAGAAAGACTCAGAGAAAAAGAGAATGAGGAAAGAGAGCAAGAATGAAATAACACGAAATCCAGAGAATGAAAAAGAACAAAACACAAAGAAAGAGAAGAAGAAAGAAAACAAGGAATAAAAAAGAAAAAGCAAGAAAGAGAATAAGAAAAAAGAAAGATAAAGAAGAAAGAATCCGGGAATAGAGTATAGAAAGATCTCCGACAAAAAAACCAGAAAAGAAAGGAACGGAAGAAAAGACAACCAAAGAATCCGAAAGAAGAATCAAAAAGAAAATAAAAAAGGGAATTCTTTCTCCTACTTGATGACAGAAAAAAGACAAAAACAAACAAAGGAAATAAAGAGATCCCTGGAGACAGAACAAGGAAAACAGAAGAGAAAACAAAAAAGCAAAAGAAAAAAAGAAACAGAGGAAAGCAGAAAAAGAGAAAAGAGAGGGAAAAAGGTTCGGAAAAAAAGAAAAGAAGAAAAAAGGAGAGACAAAAAGTTCTGAGAGAACGAAAGAGAGCGAATGGAAAGAGAAACACAGAAATCCAAGAAGAAAAACAAAAGAAGAAAGAATCAGAAGAGAAAACAGAACAAGAACAAGAGAAGCAGGCAGAAGCCAAGAGAGAAAAAAGAATAGACGACAACAAAACGAAGAAAGAAGACTTCCCTTATTAAAAGGAACAAAAGTCAAGGAGTCGCGGAAAGAAACGAGCGAAAGAAAGCGGCCGATCTTCGGAAAGAAAAAAGAAGTAGAAGAAAGAACAAGAGAAAAAGAAGAGAAAGCGAACGAACTATTCCACTAGAGAAGAGCAAACAACAAGTAGCCTACAGAAAAAAACAAGAAGAAGCAAGAAACGATAGTACATAAACCGAATTAACGAAAGCAAAAAATTACACAAAGAAAGAAAGCAGCCAAGAGAAGCAAAGAATTACACAAAAACAAAGAGGAGAAGCCGAAGTTTCTAGCGAAAAGTCAAAAGAACATGAAAGCCAAGAGAAAAAAGACAAAACGAATTACGAAAAAGGGGCTGCAAAAGTCTAGCAACCAGGGCCCTACAGAAAAAACAAGAAAGAGACAGAAGAAAAGCAGAGAAACCAAAGTGCACAATGAAATGACGTAAAGTGCTACAAAGAATAGCGTATAGAAAGAAAGATCTAGCAATGAATTTAAAAGAAGAAGAAAGGGAAAGAAGGATTGCAGGGAAAGGAACGATGAAAGGAATAAATTTCGAAAAAACAACAAAGACAATAAAGTAAGAAGCAAACTCAGGGATAAAAAGAAAGACGTGAATCCTAAGAAAATTCTGCTTACCTAAGCAACGAAAGAAAGAGATGAAACAAATAAGGAATAAGAAGGGGAAAAAATCCATTCCATAAAAATACCCAAAAAATGAAAATATAGCAACCCATTAACGAAACAAAGAGAACAAGGAAAAACAAAGACAAAAAAGAGACCAAGCAAACAAATAGAATATGCACGTATAAAACAAAAGAAAAAAGTGACCTTGCTGATGATTACCCATAGAGAAGAGCTTGCGTGCTTTTTTTTAACTAGAAAAGGAAGGCCAACTTGATAAGTAAAATGCTCGAGGAAAAAACTTGTAGATGATTATAAATTTAAGGGCTCTTCTCATTCATTGATTGTGAAATACATAAACAAAGTGAAGAGAGCAAGAAATAAAACAAGAAAAAGAGAACAAGAGCAGAAAAGAAGAATGAAGAAGAGAAAGAGGAAAAAAACAAAGAAGTCCCAAAAAGAAAACCAGAGAGTAGTCCACAAACAAGAGCCGGCGATGTAGGAACGAATCAAGTAAGTGTAAGTAGAGAAAGAAACACAGAAAACAGAGAGCTGGCCCCGTTCCAAAAAGAAGAAAGACAGAAAAAAGAAAGACAGAAAAAAGAATCTGAGAAAAAACAACAAAAAGTTACAAATCACTCATTTTACTTACTACCAAAAGGACCATTTCACGAATCAAACAAAAATAGAATCAGAGAATCAAGTATACAAAGAGAAGAAAATAAGAAAAGCATAAAGAAGAGCAAGAAAGAGACTAAGCAAACAAATGAAAAATTCCTAGAGGAAAAACGAAAGGAAAGAAGACCTTGTTTATCATTCTACGTTGAGAAGAATTTATGTGTCTTAAAACACTGCAAAGTAAAACTCCATTTCATACATCGAAAACGAAAGAAAAAGACTTCTCTCAACGAAAAGGAAATTTAAAGTCCTTTACACCGTTTATTTTGAAATACACAAGAAAAGTACAGAGAGAAAAGAAAAAGAGAAACAAAAAAGAAAAGGTTCTGAAAGACCGAGAGCGAAAGACAGAAAGAACAAGAAAGAGAAAGCAAGTAAAGAAAAAGAAAACAAGAAATAGAGAAGAAAGGAAAGAAGAGCAAATCCAAAACAAAGAGAAGCCAAAGAAAGAGAGATAGGAAAAAAACAAGAAAAAAAAGAGAGCAGAGAAAGAGAGACAGAAGAAAGAAGATCACAGGGAAAAGAGCAAAAAGAAAACAAAGAAAGAAAATAGACCAAATACACAAAAAGACCTTTCCCAGAGGATTCCTAATAAATAAGATTTGGAAGTCCTAAAAAGCCTCTACAAAAAGAAGAAGAATAGAGAAAAAGAGAGATGAAAAGGAAAACAGAACAAGAGAGGAAAAGAAAGGAGAGAGAAGAACAAAACTTCCGAGCCAAAGTAAGAAAATAACAAGAAAAAAAAGAGAAAAAAATTCCTTAATTACCAGAAATGTCTACAGTAAATAGAGGCAGCAGGCCAAGTAAAAAATGCATTCAGCCAGAATTACGATCGAAAAAAAAAGAATTCCAGAAATAGAAAAAAATCCACAGAGAAAGAAAAACCAGACGACAAGTCCCTGGGTGAAAGAAAAACAAGTAAAATAAAGAAGAGAGAGCAGAAAAAAGAAAAACCAAGAGAGAGAGAAGAACAACAAGGAAATAAAAAAAGGGCACGAAATTACAAAATTCCAGAAAAATAAACAAAGAAAAACAGAGAAAAAAGAGAAAGAAATAAAAGACAAGAAGAACGAGAAAGAGAGGCAGAAAGAACAAAAACAAAAAGATACTAAGTAAGAAAAAGAAAAAAAAGGAAAAGAACAAGAAGAAACAAAAAACACAGAGGAAAAAACTGACACAGAGAAATAACAACACAAGGAATCCAAAAAGAAACAGACAAAAATAATAAATCAGAGAAGAATAAAAAACAAGAAGAATGCACTCAAACAAAAAGAAAAACTGAAATTACAAAGAACAACAGAATCGCGTAAAAACACATCTCAAACACACCAAGAAAACAAAAAGAAAAAGAGGAGAAGATGAACAAGAAACAACAGAAGAAAAAGAACAAGAAGAAAGAAAAGAATCTAAAAAAGGAAAGAAGAAAACTAGAACCCTCCACTCTCTAGAAAGATGTACTAACCGTTAATAATCTTAGTCCAACAATGCCCTATCTCTAAGAAATAAAAATGCATTTTCCAATGTATCCGAGAGCCTGCCCTATTTATTACATTAAAAAACACGAAAACTTTTCCTTTCGTACAAGCCCTTACCCAGAAAGGACACTAAGCCCAACAAACTGAGCACCCACTCTTATTATTACTACTAGTTATCGAAACCTGCAAGAGATTCGTAACTTGCTTATCATTGCTAAATTCCTAAAACAAACCAAAGATAATACTCACGTAAAACCCACACGCTTCTGGAAAAAGAAAGAGAGAAGACAGGAAAAAATAATAAGAAAGAAGAAGAAGACGAGAAAGAAAACTAAAACGAGAAAAAGAAAAAGGTTAAAAAAAAAAGAAACCTTGAGGAAAAAAGTCGAAAACATAAATAGGTCAAAGGTTCCAAAGAAGGAACAAAGCCAAGAAGAAAAAAGACAAAAACAAGAGCAGAAAAAGAAAGCGAAAGAAAAAAAAGAAGAATAGAGAAAGAGTATAAAAACAAACAAAGAGAAAAAGTAAAACGGGTTTATTCAGAACGAAAACGAAAGAAAAGAAAAAGTCCGTAAGAAAGGAACTTCCTCGCCAAGATGAACAAAGAACAAGACTACAGAGGGCCCGGATTCCCCAAAAAGGGCGAAAAAGAAAAGCAGAGGAACAAAAGGAAAAAGATATAGGATACAAGAAGAAAGAGAAAACAAGAGAGAGAAGAAAAAGAGAGAATCAACACAACAGAAAAAAACAAAAAGAAAAATATAATTACATAAAATCCAGGATACAACACACATATTGATACAACTATAGAAAGTAACCCCATTTATCCAGTTATATTCTATATCTATATAAGTCTATTCCTAACACAAATTCATAGTCCTTCTTATTTCGTTCTAAGGATCACTTTCTATTCTATGGATTAGAGAGAAATTCTAGTTCATAATACGAGATACTAATTAAAAGAGAGATTAATTAATGAAAAGAGCATAGTAACTTAGGAAAGATGCACTTCAAAAAGGGAGACTTGACCTGTACATTTAAGAACAACGGCTCTCCACGAATAAGCGAAGTTTTGCTTAAAAGACATTCACCTCTTCTCTATATATAAAGACGGCTTCGGAGCTCTCAAGCAACGCCCAAGCAGGATTATAAGCGCACACCCTATTTAGAGAATTATTATAGATCGAAAACTACAACTACCAAATAATCTAGAAATGACAAGGAATATTACGGAAAAACTGAAGTTCGAGATTAAAATTGAAATCATCACAAATTCTACCCGGGAAAAGACAGATCTCACGATCCAACTAGGATATATATCAGATTTCAGCATACTCCTATGTAAACATATTTTTCACTTCAAAGAAAGCTCATCGGCATTCATACATCTTTCTAATTCTAATAAAGGTAAAAAAGAATCTATTAATTAAGAAGAGGTTAGAAGAAAGAAGAAAGAGTTTCAGAACAACAGAAAGAAGATAGGGCAAAAAAAGGAGAGGAAGAGAAGAGAAAGAATCCGAAAAAGAAGAAAGAGAAGCAAGGAGGGAAGTCCTGAGGAAAGGAGACCTTTAGGTCGAATGAAAAGAGAAAGAATCCGAAAAAGAAGAGAAGATAGACAGAAGAACAAGAAGAGAGAAGGAGAAGAAAGAGCATAAAAAAAAGAGAAAGAGAGTCCATGTATATAAGCAAAGAGAAAGTTTGCCCCTTTTGAATACACGGAAACCTACAAAGACTCTAGTTACAAATATCTCTATAGTCCGTCTACCTCCCAACAAAACAACAAAAATCAGCAACAAATGACCTTCACTAAAAAAGACAGAAAGAAAGTAAAATCCAATAAGTATACACAGAAAAAGATATAGAAAGGGGAAAAATCGAATGCCTTCCCCAAGTCAGGAGGAATGGAGGAAAGAGTGATCTCTGTTCCAAATGAACCCAGCGAAACTCTGATCAAGCAAGCGAATCGTGAACACAAATCAGACGTACTACAGACCTACATTACGTATAGATAGAAAAACGCAAAGAAAAAAACAGAAAAAAACAGTTCCATAGCCACCAACAACAGGAAAGAGCGAAAGAAAAAAAACGAACCAAGAAAGAAAAAACAAAAAAAGAAGAAAGAGGAACAAGAAAGAGAAGCAAAAAGAGAAAACAACAAGAAAAAGAAGCAGAAAGAATAAGAACAAATAGAAAAACAACGAGAAAAAGAAGCAGCAGAAAAGCAAGAGAAAAGAGAGGAAGAAGAAAGAGAAAATAACAAAAGAAAAAATAATTGAAATAAAGGAAAGAGAGAGAAAAAGAAAGACAAAAAAGAAGAAGGAAAAAGACAAAGAACAAAAAAAACAGAAACAAAAAGAACCAAAGGAAGAGAAAGAATACAAAAAGAGAGAAAAAAGAAGTTCCAAAAAAAGAAGCAAAAGAATCCAAGTTAAGAAAAAAAACAAGAAGAAAAGAAGGAAGAATAAAAGTAAAATAGATATATATAAATAAAATGCTAAGTATTAAGAAGACTGACTTTATTTGTCATCCAATAAAAGAAATTCTGCAGTCAAAATATAATGTATTAAAAATATAAAGAAAAATGTCTCCGACTACTACGACTAAAAATGAAGTGAATATACTAATGACACTATACCAGACTAAAACAAATAGAAAAAAGATAAAAAGCAGAGACAAGAAAAAAGAACAGAAGAACAAAGTTTTCCTTTTTGCATAGAATAAAGAATTGATCCACATTCGAGTATTTAAGAAACTGACAGGCAGGGTTTCAAAGACAAAACAACTTATACTATGTCTGATAAAACCTTTAGGGCTCCACTTCACTTATTAACTTCTTATATATTAAATAGAAAGAAAGAAAAACCGGTTCTAGAGTCATCTACGCCGTCAACCAAGAGGAAAACCCTGTGTAACACAAATAAAGGAAAAAATCCAAACCCGAACATGCAATAATAAAGAATAAAGTAATCATAACCGACTCAGAAACCAGACAATCCTCCTCCAGCAAAGCTTTGTCATAAACTCCTTAATAAGCCGAACCCATTTGACCTAAAAAAGAAAAATATTTTTAGGGACCCCGGTCAAATCCACCCATCTGTTGTAGATCTTTATATTAAAAAATGAATGCTCCATCCAGAAAAAAAGAGCAACAAAAAAGAACACGAAATGGATTTGAAAAAACACAACAAAGATATGAAATTTAAACAAGAACCCCTCTATACAATCTTTATTAAGGTACATAGGCCATGCCCCTTCCTTCTACGAACGGAAATCCTTAAACCGAAAGAAACTCTTTGGATTAATCGAAAAAAACAAAAACAGAGAAAAAAATACAAGAAATTAAAGATGAGAAAACAAAGAAAGCATAATGAAAAGAAAAAGATCGAAAAAGAAAACAAGAGAAAATCCAAGTTATCCAAATAAGAAAAATACAAAGAAACCCCAAAAAAAAGAAAAACTCCAAAGCTTAGATAAATTTCTTTTGGCCCTTATTTCTATCTTTCTATATATTCATAAACTCAAAAAAGCTCTCGACTAAAGACAGGAAGGACACCGGGCAACCTATATTAAAAACAAGCAGTAGAAACAAAGAAGCTACAAAAATACAATGATCACAACAGAAACGCTATTGAGCTTTCACAGAAATTCTAAAACAAAGAAAACGTCTTTTGCGAAACGCACTCTATTCTCAATAAATCGAAATTTTTGGCAAAAATAAATCCGCAGACCCTTAAAGTATGCTAGACAGAAGAATAGATTGATAAAGAATAATAAAGGCAAAGGAAAAATTCCGACAGAAGAACAAGAAAAAAGAATAGAAAGAAGAGCAGAAAAACATAGAGATTAAAACAAGAAGAATAAAATAAAAAAGAAAAAACAAGAAAGAAAAAAAGGAGTCATATTTGTTATAGAAAGAAAAAAGAGAAAAACTTGCCCGAAAAACACAAAAGAAAGAACAAAAAAAAAAAAAGCAAGCATGCGAGCTAGAA
Organism: Plantago coronopus; assembly: GCA_036897195.1. NCBI lineage: Eukaryota > Viridiplantae > Streptophyta > Magnoliopsida > Lamiales > Plantaginaceae > Plantago > Plantago coronopus. The sequence goes on from JAYMSL010000086.1 coordinate 22,681, forward strand.
CCAGAGAAAGAATGCAACAAAAAGAAGAGAAAGAAAAAAGAAATGAAACCCAAGAAAAACAAGAATAGAGAAGATTCAAAAAGCATAAAAAAAAAAAGAATCCAATAAAAAAATTCTAGGGAAAAAAAAGAGAGAAGAAGAGCGCGATTCAGAAAAAAAATCATAGAATAACAAAAAAAGAAAGCATAGTAAATACACAAGGTATGAGTAATATCAAAAAAAAATAATTAAAAAAAAGCTAAAGTAGAAATGCAAGAATTAAAAAATATCAAACAAAAAGGGGATATAAATCCATAGAGAAATACAGCACGAATCGTGTCAAATTCCAAAAAACTATTTAAAAACATCTATCCATAAATAGATTCTTAATACATAATTAACGATAATATTAAACTAATTCATGAAAAACCTACCAACACACAAAAAAAACCAACCAAAACCATGTTCAAATAAATATAACCATGTCATATTCAACATAAAAATAAATGAAAAGCCAGAGCACTGCACTAAAATATGCATTATATAATACTACGTAAGTTAAATTACACGACTAAGAAAAATCTTTTATTGTAAAGATATTGAAGGGCCCTCTCGAATGCAAACAACAATCCACTTAATTTATAGAAGTTAACACAAAAGAATAGAAAATGCTACCAAAATCTCAGGGAGAATAATAAATTTTTCTCGGAAAGCAACAAAAAAAAGAAAAACAGAGAATATAGAAGAAAAAAATAAGAATAAGAGTATATTATATTAAGAAGCTATCGAAAGACTAAAAAGAAAAAGAAAGCTTATTATATACATAATTAAGATATAGTAAATTAGGGAAAAGACAAAGCCCCTACGCATTAGTGCACTAGCCTAGTACAATCAAAATAAAACGAATGGCCGATTAATAGACAACAATCACTTATCTAATAAATTTTTCTTTATTTAGTTAGAAATAATAAACGAAAACAAAGAAAGACCTGGATAAAGCAATAAAAATAAATGACAACAAGAGAAAAATGAAAGAGACAAGAACATGTGGAAAAAACCATTAAAAGTCAAAAAGAAAAATAAAACAAGAAAAAATTTAAAGAATTCCCGTCCAATATGGAAACCTAATGCAAATGGCTTAGAAAACAAATATAAAAAAGCTTGCAAAAAGAAAGGGGCACGGAACATACATAAATGAAAAAAAAAGTACAAAACTAGTGGAAAAGAAATCGAGAGAATATTTCGACATTGAAAATTCGAACAAGAAACACTCCGCGAAAGACAAAGAAAGAAAAAAACCAGGGCCTTTCATCTTGCTCCTTAGACACAGAGATTTAAAAAAAGCGAGGTGATTTAACCGAGTAAGTTATACACCCTAAAGAAAAAATTCCCATATTTTTAAATATTTTATATTAAGTAAATACGGATAGAAATAATACCTAAATTCATTCTATTTTAGAAAATTTTAAATAAATGAAAAATTAAAATTATTTAAATTAAAATTCGAGTCAATAACTATATCTATATATATAATTTAAAATAAAATTAAGATTTAATTGTTTATACTTAAGTTTTTGATGAAAGTAGTTTTAGTGCAAAGTAATAGCAAGGCAATTTAAAACCACCAAACCTTTGGTTCAAATATTATAAAAAAAAAGAACCGGGTGTTAGAAACCCCTGCGAGATCTAAAGAGACGTTTGCTTGCGCATAAAAGAAAACTCCTTCCTTTTTTTGTACCCAAGCATCTAAAGTCCACTGCGTCCGCCTCCGCCTAGAATATACAGAGCCTCCTTTGAGCTCTGAGCCTCTCCTTTTCCTAGTACCCGGTGTATTTTACGCTATGCTTCTTATTTTTCCCATAAAAATGGGAAAGATGGCAATGGAAAAATTATTTAACAAATTCATGAAAAAAAGAAAAATAGCAGATGGCAGGAATTTGAAGAAAAACAAAAAAAGAAAGCAAAAATAAAAAAACAGAAATAAAACTCCTCCAACGCACATCATTGGAAAAAAAGAGAAAAAACGAGAATAAAAAACAAAACAAGAAAAGACAAAGCAAGAAAAAAAAAACAAAAAGAGCAAAACAAAAAGTCTGCTAAAAGTAAAACAAAAATTGATATATAGAAAACTATCCAAAAATAATTTAGACAAAGAAAAAAAGAATCCCAAAATCAACAAGGGAAAGGCAAATCTTGCTAAAACTATGGTATAGCATATTAAAAAATCTACTAAAAAAATAACTAGGAAGTAAAAAAGAAGAAATCCATATACAATAAAAATCCATGAATGAACAAAGTAAAAGTAGAGATAAGAAAAATTCCAAGTGAACGAATCGAAGGCCCTTAAAGGATCCGCTTACGCATGTAATATAGAAAGAAAAAAAACAATAAAAGAAAAAAGAGAGAGAACCTTTTCCTCTGTCTCTTTTATCGACTCCACTTTTCTTATTCATAAATATTATTTTAATCGATAACGTACGTTGCTCGGCGAAGGAGTTCCAAAAAGTATGTCCGCTGCCAAATTTCAAAGTTAATTGTTTTTAACGTAATGGATGCCGTGGTATGGAAAATAGAGATGTTTATTTACATGACTCCTAGCTAATGAGAATAACAGAAAGCATTAAAAACCAAGTTAGAATACATAAAGAACTTAAAGAACACTGAATTGACAGAAAAGAAGGGAAGATGCAGAGCTTGCTTTTTTATTATTCTCTGTTTTATGTAATAGAAATGATGAATTGAATAAATTTCTGCATTGATCCAATTTCCTTATCTTTGTTGACACGTTTAATTTATTTTGTTGGGATAAAAGTAGCCGCTCGCGGAGTGGGAAAACTCTGAAAGATACAGGTAAAAAGCTCCCAATGAGGAGACACGGGGTTTACGTGAAATGATGATGGGGCCTGGATTTCTTGTTTGGTCAAAAGAACTTTCTATAAAGGACAATTGGGCTCGATTAAATTGACCTGACAGATACGCTTAAGAAATTTCCTACGATACGATCAATCAGAGATCCGTGTGGGTACTGCTGCATTGTTTAGTAGAGCTTTTTTATTGAATCATTTTCTTATTTATTTGTGGTTTTAAATAATAAAAAACTCGCATAGGTTTCGCTCTCAATGAAGTGAGCGTTTTCCTAAAGGAAAACATATTCAATTTATGATAAATGTGCTATAAAATATCTGCACAAATCTGTGCAATCTCTTTTATTAGTATTTGTATAACTTTAGTATAAAATGAGTGTACTTTAAGATTGTGTAAAACATAGAATACACATTAAACAAAGCGCTATTAACTCATTTATTTATATAAAGTAAAAAAGATTTTTAACAAGATTCCCGGGAGTGCGGAGGGTTCACTTGGAAGACTACTGTCGAATCTAAAAAAAGGATTCAAGTTTACTAGTAGGTAGTTTTTTGAAGTACTCAGAGCTAGCCTTAATGGTAACAAATTATACAGTGTATTCTATATCACGTATGAAGGCCAAGGTTTCTTGTCGTAAGGTTTTAGATCTTGATTCTGCAAATCCTATTTGTAATTTATATATAATTAATTATAATTAATTAAAGAATTTTTCGCGAGGAGAAAACCGGAAACACATCCTTAATTGTTGAAATAAAGACAGTAAAAAATGGAATTTTTATTATTTAAATAAATTTATTTATCATACTATGGATTTGCATACGAATAATCTAATTAACAATAAGGTTTGGTAACCTAAGAAATCTTAATGATTTTTTCTTTTGCTTTTATCAAGTACATATTTTATGCAGATTAAATCATCTTCTTGTTTGTAACTCAATTCTAGGACCAATCATTTTCTTTGCTGTGTAAAATTTAGCACTTAAGTTCAAAAAAAGAAGTTTTTCTTGGATTTATTCTATTATTGCTAATCCAAAACCCTTTCTTTCAAAAAGAACAGAATTAAAATGAAAATCAAATAAGTAAATGAATATAGTATATTAATATTCCTCTATAAAAATGAAGTTGAAATGAAAGCTTTTGTTAACAAAAAATGACTCGTCAAAAGGATTTGAACGAGGACTTCCTTCGTATTTTTCGAGCGCTCTTATGAAGAATGAATAGGCATTTATCCAATCTTTTAGTTTTCTATTCTAAGTTTTCTATTTGCTAAAATATGAATCTAGGTAACTCTAAAGCATAAATCTATTTTTAAAAAAGTTCGGACAAATGAAGTTCACTTACAAGTCTTGGAAAGACAAAGGGTTTTCTTTTCTGAGAAGAATAGTCTTACTCAAAGAATTAAAAACAAGAAAAAATAAAGAAAAAAGACAGACTAAAAAAAGATGAAAGATAGAAAAGAACAAGACAAAAAGAAAAAGAAGTTTCTGACAGAATAAATAAGGGAGAAGCAGAAAGAAGAATAAAAAGATAAAAGGATAAGAATAAAAAAGAAGAGATGCTCAGTAAAGATAGAAAAAATTAGAAAAAAACGTCCAAAAACAAAATAGAAGAAGTTTTTAGCTGGTCAAAAACAAGAAAATGAAATCGAGACTTAAATTAAATAAAAACCTGTCTTATCCAGCAAGAAAAACAAAGTAAAAAATACTATAAATTTATCCCAATCAAATTCTTAGTGGGAGTTTATTTTAGTTCTAAACAGTCTGGTGAAAAAGAAAAATGAAGAAATTCAAGAATAATAAATAATTTAGCCACGTTATCAAATCGAAATTTAAAATATATTCTTTTGCTTCTCCGTTTTTAGTAAACAAATTTAATAGTAGTTGGATATAGAAAATTCGAAAATAGGAACCTTTTTGCATTTATCAAGGATAAAAAATCTATCACGAGTCGAGGAAGGTCCCAAGAGCTATTTTTTAAGTTGTTATAAACATCCTTTTAGTTCCTTTAATGCAGAGGTTTCTTAGTAGACGGATTTCGTACTTCACTTTATTTATAATAATCCTATGTTAAATCCTATGTTATAAAATAATTCCCCGAAGATATTGGTTTTGATTGATTTATTTGAAGAGAGATTGCAGAAGTGTTTTTTTTATAAAATATTGATGAAGCCCTCTTACTATCAATTATTTTTTATGCAACTACAAAATTTGCTATACATAAACAAATATAGTGAATTGTGTTTATCCACGATTTATCGCGTTTCTTTAAATGTATAAAAAAAACTTAAAACTTACATCTAATTATATTCCCGTATCCCTTAGACGTTATAATGTAATGTCAGAATCCTTTTAATTTTAGTTGTTTTTGGATTTTTTACTTTATTTTAATTTTTAACTCCTTTTCTGTTATTCTTTTATATTTATTTTTCACTTCTCTTCTAAGATCTATTATTCAATTCTAACTAATGCTATGGGGGATATTTTTGTTTTCTTCTAAGATTTATCTTTATTTTGAGTTCGCAAAATACATAGCATTTATTTAAATATAAATTTAATGCCTGCGCTAGTATGACTAGGGATCACAAATAAAATAGCATAAGAAGGGACAGCAGTCAAGAAAAGATGTTTTAAGGCAGGTTATTTCCTATACAAACGGCTATAAGTCAAAAAACATTTAGTTGGTGAAGATAAGAGGGGAGACGCCCATGCTGTGGGGTTTTCGATTTACATCAAAAGTGACACTAAGTAAAGTATACCAAAGAAGAACTCTTTTATTCCTTACTCTAATAGAAAATAGAAATACTGAGGAGTATTTTACTTTGACGTAGACAAGTGAAAAAAAAAGTTATCTTTATGCTGAAAAGACAAATTAATAGTACCAATTCCAATCATAGTAAATTAAATATGATCTTGCTTTTGCAAAAACCGAGGATTTAGGAGCACGAGTACTTCCTGCGAATAACTAGTTATTTACTTGTTGACTTTTATGTTTGAACATAAAAATTGGATGTTAAAGATATATTTTATTTCTTATTTTTTATCCAAGCGAAGCAATATAAAGCAACATTATTATAAATACATAACTAATAAACTAAGTACTATCTATTAGACGCTCTCTGACCTTTATCTAAGATTTATTTTGTTTTGATTAGATGGTAGCTCATGGAGTTTTTGGTTTTAGAACTGGATTCTCACTCTAGCCCCGAATATATGAACGATTTCTTAGCAATGTCTCCAGGAGCTTTTTACAATTCTTTTTTCATTACGCATTCTCTCTAGTCTGATCCCAAACAAGGAACCTGGACTGTTTTTTAATTATATAGTAATATGTATCTTAACTTTAGGCTATAAGATTTCTAATTTTGATTAAAGCTACTACTAAGTTCAAAGAAACTTTATTCTATCTTAAGTTAGCTTTATACTGAGTTTGTTTTTTTTCAAGATTTGATCGGTGGAAGAGTAGCTTATAGTTTAGATCGATAATTAGTATGTCTATGATAGTCTATGATATAATTTCTTATTCCGAGTTTACGAATTAATACAAAAGATAAAACAAAAATCTAGCCAGAAGAAGCACCCAAAGGGGAAAATTCTAGATGAACCATCCTCACGACACCCATATACTTTGGAATCTACCTCAAACAAGGGCTCCCGTTAGCAAAATAAGGAGAGATCAAAGATATTTATATTAATTTCTTAAAGTGAAAATGTAAGTAAGAAAAAATACTTATTTGTTTCTAGTAAATAATATAATCTAATCCGTAATGAGAAAAATACCAGAAAACTATTATTTAAAAAATGAGAAAGAGTATAAAGAAGAAAAGACATTTATTATTGTAACTTAATTTTCTGGAGTAAAAGGATTCGAACCTTTGCGTGTCGATACCAAAAACCGATGCCTTACCGCTTGGCTATACCCCATATTCATATTAAATAAAATCTAGTGCACCAAAATAGAATTTTATAAAACTTTATAATATAAATATAAAAGCTAGGATCCAGATCAAAGTAAGAATCAATAAAAGAAAAAGAATATCTATAATAACCAATAATATGTTCAATAAGAAGCCGTCGCTTTTAGTACAAGGGGGAAATGCCGAAAAACAAAAAATATGGTGAGGTAGACTTTAAAAAAATGGAGAACAATTTAAATAACTAAAACAGATCGAAAAAATTTTCTTTTCTCATTCCTCTGCAGTATGATTAACAAAAAAAGAATACAAATAAGTGGATCGAGGATGTCTAATACAAGAAAAATAATACAATTAAAAAGTATTATTGGGATTCACAAATGTACACCAAAAGAATCCCTTATAAGTTTTTTGATTTTAACTAAAATGCTTGAAAAATACTAAAGAATTCCATAAAAGAAAGAGCAAAAAGTCAAAAATAACTTATATTAATAATATATTTAATTTAAAAAACATGGCTTATTAATAATAAAAAAATTATAGTTGTAATAATACAATAAAAGAAGGACTTTCTAAAAAAATATATAAATAAAACAAAAAACATAAGGCAAAATAATATAGGAATCTAAAGACCCGCTCTGACCAATTTCAAATTAAATGCATTAATTTTCCAATTAAGAAAAGAATTTGAGTTAATAGAAAAGACATTTTAATTTTAAAAGAAATTAATTAAAGGTTATTTAATTCATAGAATGAAACCCAGGAGACTCTTTTAGTAAAAACAAAAATTAATAACGTTCCCCACGTATAGAAAGAAATAACACCTGTGAAAAATAAAAATTACCGGAGTTCGAATAAAATAAGTCAAATAGTGTATACAAGATACGAATAGGGTCAAAGTTATGCTTCGTATTATGTTAATAAATAAATTTAAAAACTTATTAATTTTAATATATTTATATTATAATAAACACAAAAAATGCTCAATCTCAAAAGTCTTAAAACTATAATTAGAAATGCAAAACAAAAATATACTTAATAAGAAAAGAATTTAGATCAATAAATTACCTAAATAATTATATTATATAATATATTAGAAATGGCACTAATTAATATTTTTTTAATTTTTAGTAAAAACAGTGCCCTCTGATCCATTCTATTTCCATAAAATTAAAAACCCGAATCTTATAATGTATATGTAATAAAAACTTTGAATGAAAAATAAAGATAAAACACATTTAATCAGAAAAATCTCTGAAAAGTTAATTTCTATCAACATAAATAAAAGGAAAACGTTTTGACTAATTTACACCGAAAACACTATTTTTAATTTACTGATTACTACAATTATTACTTTGTTGAAGGGGCGTTAGTTAAGAATATAATAAAAAAAATAACAAGACCCTTGATGAAACATTGTTAATTAAAAACCATAAAGTAAGGAATACTTTTAAAAAAGAAGAAATTATAGACGGCAAATTTATAGATTAATAAAATTTACAATATATAGAAACACAACAAGACCAAATTATATTTTAAATAAAAAAATCTTTATTTAAAAACGCAAAGTTGCGATTATATTAAGATAAACTAACTACGACTAAGTAAGTAAAGAATATATCAATGCGAGTAAATTATATATTTATATATAATATTCAACATTATGCGAATTCATTCAGGTTTACTTTTCATAAACTCGAACCTCTAAAGGCAATCAATCTTTAAAAGCGGTCGCTTTTTTATATTTTATTTTACTACAAATAAAGGGGTGGAAAAATACAAGTAATCGGAATATTGGAAATACATAAACAAAAGGAATAAAGCCCTTACGCTTCCAATATAGTGCGCTAGCCTAGTTCAAAAACATATATTATACATAAAAGAAAACAAATGTATAGTATAATAGACAACAATCACTTATCAAGTGAATATTTATTATTCTTATTCTTGTGGGAAGTTAGAAATAATCAACGAAAACAAAGAAAAACGTGGATTAAAAGAAATAAACGACAACAAGAGAAAAAAAATTAAAGAATTCTCCGTAAGGAAATCGCAAGAAAATGGCTTAAAAAACAATATAGAATTAGCTTATTAAATAAACACAAAAACCGAAAAAATACAAAGCTAGATGAAAAGAAATCGAGAAAATCTTCCGATATTGAAAATCCAGGCAAGGAACACCCGGCAAAGGACAAAGAAATAAAAAAAACGGAAGCCTTGCTAGAAAAAAACCCTTAGACACAGAAATTTAAAGCAAAGTGATAAGCTATACACCCGAAAACAAATAATTCCCTGTATTATACATATTATTAAATTTCATTTTAAGTATATAATAATATATTCAAATTTAAAATAAATATAAAATTAGATTAAACTAAAAAAAATTAAATGAAAAATTTATTAAATTAAAATTGGAAGCAATTTACTACATTTAATTAAAATTCATTTGTTTACTTATAATTAATTTTTTTGTGAAAGCAATATTAGTTCAGGTAGATAGCACGTCCGTCTAAAAAACCAGAGGACTTGGTTCAAATATTATAGAAAAAGAACTTGAATTTTTTTTATTAGATATCCCGAGAGGTCTAAAAGGCATGATAAAATAAATAGAAAACTCCTTCCCGTATTGTATCCGAGCATCCAAAACCTCCTGTCCATAAACCTGCCCTTTAGACTTGAATATACGGATTCGCTTCCAGGCTCCAAGCCTCTTACTTTTGTGTGAGTACCCCAGTATATTTTATAATTCCTGTTCTTCCCAAAGATGGCTAAAAATTGGAGAGATGAAAACAAAGAATTCCTTAGCGCATTCGTGGAAGAGAGAAGAGGACTTCTAAAAAATAGCAAAGATTTGAACAAGTATAAAAAAGAAAAAAGTAAGAAAGAGCAAGGCAAGAGCTAAAACCCCCAAAAAGCACATCGTTAGGGAAAGAGAAAAAAACAAGAAAGAAAAAGAATAGGTATTAAGAAGAAGGAAAGCAATAAAAATAAAAGCAAAAAAGATGAAAAGCAAACAGAGAAAACAAAAAATAGAGGAAAAGAAAAACAAAAAGAGCAAACAAAAATACAAGACAAGAATAAAGAAGAACGAGAAAAAGAAACAAAGAAAAGATGAGAAAAAAGAAGAAATAAAGAACAAATAAATTCAAAAAAGAAAAAAATCAGAATAAGAGAAAGAGAAGCCGAGCAGCAAAAGAAAATACTCCTGAAAACACACCCAAGGAAAGATATAACTATAAAAAAATGTATAACATAAAGAAAAGATACTCAGAACTCGGAGCAGCTACAAATAAAATAAGAGAAAATCAAAAGATAAGCACAAACTGTCAATTCAGAAATAGGAAAGTATAACGGTAGGAAGCACAAAGAAGGATCAACAAGAGCAATAACTAACATCCGTATTAATTGCATTTTATTGTTATTTCGATCGAGATGAATGCCTAAAACTAGTTAAAAGAAAGTTATCGGATAGAGGAAAAAGACTGTAATTAAATAATAGTAATAGTCATACAAAAAAACGCAAAGAAAAAACACTTACCTATTTCCTAAATGCATTCCTATTGCTATAAAGGTCTCTCTCTGAAAAAAAACTAAAACCGATCTAGGACAAGAAGGGTTATGAAATCCAGCTACACGGAAACTAGAATTTCTAAGGAAACTTGTCTTATCGTTTAAAAATACATTTGGTTAATTACAAATATGTTCGTTCATATTATGTTAAAATCAAACACAGCAAAGAGAGTTAGAAATCCGATAACAACCGCAAAAAGTCACCTTTCAACTGCTAACTAGTCCCAAAAGAAGCAGCGCATTTTGAATACAAGGAGAAACCATAATAGGGAGATGCGAAGATAAATAAAATGACGAGAATTTTATGGCAAACGACCAAAAATAAAAATTTTTTTTTAAGAAATAAATAAGTAACTAAGAAAAGATAATGAAAAAGACAGAGAAGAAAAAGAGCAATAAAAAGAAAACAAAATGCTATCAAAGAACAAAATAACTAAAACAAAATAAAAAGAAAAAAGAGTCAAAAGAAAGTGCTACACAATAAGCAAAAAGAACCTGTCTCCTAAATAACTAAGTATAAAATAAATTCTGTCAAAGAATATAAGATAGAACGGGCAAAAAACAATTTTACTCAAACATAATTTTAATACAGTGCACGATTTGAAAAGAATTTTATAATTGTATAGTTTACATAAATAATTGTGTTCCTTATTAGTAAAACAATAAATAAATAAAAGAACGAAAGGAAAGACAGAAATAAAAAACTAGAGACAAAATAAAGAAAAAATTACAACAAAAACAAAAGGATAGCAAAAGGTGTACTATTCAAAAGGAACAGACAGGAGCGCGGAATTCCGCTATAACGAAACCAAAAGCCGAAGTTCTTTAAGCAAACAAGAGAAAACTATCTTTTGAAAGAAAATCACAAAGCTCTCTAAGTACAAAAAATGCATGCTAAAAAAGCTGTGCCGAAACGAGGATAGAGGGAAAAAGTAAATTAAAACATGAATGAATAGAATTGGTCAAAGACATCTAAAATTACTACATAAAAAATACTTAAAATATATATATTAAGTTAAACCATTAATTATAAGAATAATATCTTAGGAATGGTATTTGCTAAGTTTGGAATCCTTTCTAAAAGTTAACATAAGGAAGCTATAACTTTATCCTAAATTCAATTTTTAAAATTATATTTAAATAAAATAACTATTTGTCTAGTTGTATATATTAGTTAAATTAAAGAAGAGTTAGAAAAAATAAAATACAAAGTATTAAAAAAACTTCTCTTAATACAAAATGTCACAAAGTTAGAAAATTTGGGAGGAATAAAAGAGAGAAAAAATAGCAAACAACAAGAAACCAGCAAAAACCAATAATTTCTACATAACCAATAAGAATCAGAATTGAATTCTCTTCCATAACTATTAAAAACCTATATCTTGACCTATTTTCCCCTAAAAATTCGTCAACGGGCAAAAAAAACAAGAAATGAAGAAAGATAGAACAAAGAAGGAGCTTTTGTTTTTCTATAACTAAAGTATATTTATAAATTAATAATGTATTAATAAAAAATGTATTAATACAGTAGAGAGAAAAGCTCTTCTTAATTTAGCGGACAAAGAGAACTCGCAAGTCGTCCCTTGTGCTTTCACTAAACGAATAGCTTACGCCGATCTAAACACCTTAGAAAGAAATGCTGTTCCAAAAGGGTTTTGGGGTTGTTGTTTTATTTCCACTTAAAACCTTCTTACCTCTAATTGCTAATCAAATCCAACAAAACAATAACAACATTACAATAAGCTGCTTTCATCGGCGAAATAAAGAATCCGGGAGGAAAAAACAAAAAAGAAATTGGATATTATATAAATAACAAGAAATTGAAAATTTAAAGAAGAAAAAGAAACAAAAAGAAGAATAGAAATAAGAAAAAAACTAGAAAACAAAAGGATAATTAATAAAGAACAAAAAAGAAATAAAGTAAAAAATCGAAACGAAAAAGAAAAACGAAAGAGAAATCAAAAGCTTTTTTTAAGCTAAACGGATAGCGCAACATAAATTCTAGACAAAATCCATTATAACCACCTAAAAAATCGACCACCACCCCAACTTCTGAATAAAAAAATACTTTTCACGTACATTTCATTCCAACCAACTTGTCCCATTATACCTATACCAAAACAGGAAGTAGAAAAAAAGCCTTGTTTGTCAATAAAAAAACAAACGAAAACAGGAAAAGTAGTTGATAGATTTGACATAGCTCCTGATAGTACAAATGGAGCATCCTAGGTACTTACTTTCTATAATTATTTTATTTAATAGACAGTTGTTACTAACAATTACATATTTTAAAACATAAATAAAATTTATTTTAAATGCTGCAGAATACATCGCATAGCACCTACGAAGAATTCAAGTATCCATATCCATTAACAAGTAGACAGCTGCAAAATACCTTGAGAGTCACGATTGCATTAATCAAAAACATAGGAAAGAAATGTGATCCTATCTGTATACTAGCAAAGAAGCTCCGTGTTATAGTTAAATTAGTTCACTAATCCAACCAAAATGGTTACATAAAAAAGAAAGAAAATAATAAAAAGAATCTTAACTAATTAGAAAATCAAAGAAATACTATAATAAATTTATATATTTAGTAAAGATTTCTTTTCCAAGAATCTAGGAACTGAAAATGCAAAAAATATAATATTTATCAGTAAAGTTCTATCACTATAGGAAATAAATCAAACCAAATGTTGTAAAAATCCTATTAAAATACGTCATAATTAAACTATAATTATTTAGGGAAAAGTAAAAAGCAAATATATAAGTAAAGTAAACAAAAGGAAAATAATTCCGTAGTTTTCACTCTAGCCAGGTTTTTAAATAAAGTATTCAAAATATCATATAAATAAGATAGCTAAGTTAACAAAGGCTCCCTAAACAAACCAAAACACTGCATTTATTATTTATTATTAAAATGTTTTATGACCTGACCAGAAATAAATGCAATGAGGGAGTATTCTGTGGTACAACCTGCTCTTGTTTAATTCATGTGAAATTTTTTGGAAGCGTCTTTATAATTCTAGCTTTTTAAACAAATACCTTTTCTATTGATTATTGAGTTTTACTTATGAAAATTTGAAAAGAAAATAAAAAAGAAAAAAACAAATACATAAACAAGGGTAATAAATATACCTTTTAAACAAAAACTTTATAAAAAAAATTCTATAATAGATGTGGCGGTTTGGATGACAAAAAAAGTATTTCATATGTATTATCAATAAAGAAATATAGGAGAATTGGAGGAGTATGTGAATAAAGAACAAAAACTATATATAGTAGAAAATACAAAAAGAGAACCTGAAAGAAATTATTAGAAAAAAAAGAATATAAAAAGTTCCAGAACCAGAAATTAAAAAAAGATGAGAACAAAAGACAAAGAAATACTTCTCTAGCATGTATAGAATTTAGCATGTGCACGAAGAAATAAATCGCTTAAAAACGATTCTCAATTCTAAATCATACGACATTCAATTTTTTTACTAACTTACTTTAATTGAATGCTGAAGCATTCTTTTAAAGTTTTTTTAATACTTTAATTTTCCATTATTTTAATAATTAAAGTTTTTTTGTGTTAACATAATATTTTGCGAAAGTCGTTATACGAGAATACTTTTAAAATTTCATTTATACTAAACGAAACATAGAAAAGAAAGTAATAATAAAGACAGAGAGTAAAAAGAAAATCCAAAAAGAAATTCTGTAATTATTGTAAACATATTTTTATAATAATCCAAAATTATATTATTTTTTTTAACTACTATAAATATACTATAAATAAACTAACTACTATATACAACATATTAAAAAGAAGTACATTTCTCTTATTAACTAGCATTCATTATATTCATATGTCTTAACTCGAGCAAGGAAGTTCCTAGAGGGAGAGCTACTTGAGATTGATTATGGCAAAAGAGAAGCCCCGGGAATCTTAAACTACAGTAAAAAAACTGCGAGAAAGTAAAAATAGCCTGCTTCAAGAACTCTTTCTAAACGAGTATAAACAAATAAAGAAGGTAGGAATTACAACAAGAAAGACTCATAACTAAAGAAAGAAAGAAAAATCAAGAGAGAAGGAGCATGAAAACAATAGAGAAACTTTAAAAATACAAAGACCTCAATTCCAAAGCTTTCTTCATTTCTAAGCTCTCAAAACGTAAGAGCTAACCTAAAAGAAAAATACCATCTTTTGATTTAGTTGAAACTGTGAACTAGAATAAAGAACTCCAAATTATACTACACAAAATGTTAGAAGTTATGCCAAGAACGAATTAAAACAAGGAGGATAGAGTTTTGTATACAAAACAATAAGACATGCAAACGATACATGTCCGATAATTTTGTAAACAAGCACAATCTTCAAATAATAAGTAAGTTATAACGTTGTCAAAAGAATCGCCAGGAGATAATTTTATTATCTTTTATTACTGCACCACAAAATAAGTAGAGTTCTATACAATAAAGAATCCAAGGAAACTTATTAACTAATAAAGAATAAACAATATAGGTGGTACGCAAAAATACAACATATAATAAGTATAGGAATAAAATGGATTGCAATCCAAAAAGTAAAATATAGTTAAAAATATTTTATTTAATATTTAGGTGAATAGAAATGAAATCAATGAAAGAAAGGTTTCTGGACATAAAAATATAAACATGAAATACCTAGTTTCAAAAATACCCTAGGAAACTCCCATTCTTGACTCTTTACATCGATGCAGGACGTTAAAAATTAAAAAGACAAAGAAATTGCTGCAACTCCCCTTTGATTCCATCTCCTATTTCAAAGCAATTCCTACTTAGACTATCTATATCATCTCACTTTTACTTACATCTATTCAACTTCTCCGATCTATTCTAGACCCTCCTCCCGCAGCTTTTACATCTCAACAACAACTTCTTAAGTTTACGTGCGAGAAATTGCTTACGACAAAATAAAATCCAAGCAGTCTTTTCTTATTTACATTTCTAATATATATAGGAAATCGTGTAGCCTAGATCAGGTATATATTTAGATAAAAAGATTTTTTTTGAATGAAAAACCGGGATGTATCTAGGGAAATGAAAATATAAAGGAACTCACGAACAATAGAATGGAAGTACGCGCAGAGAAAAAGTACACATGTTAAAAGAGACAAAGTCTAGCAAGTCTTATAAGTATTCTGTCTACATAATATAATCCAAATAAACAATAAGTAAAAATAATAAGTAAAGGTAAGCAAGAAACGAGGAAAATCTTAAATAAAACAAAAGAAAAATACTCCTAACGCATTTTATTCTTACGCGCCAAAAGAACTTTTATACCAAGAAAACTTTACGTGGAAACCTTGCAAAATAAAGCAAAAGTGGGTTTTTGTTTTTGGAAAAGAAGAAAGACAAAATTTTTCCTTTAGAAAAGAGAAGCTTCACGAGAAAAGCCACTTAACAAAAGTAAAAAAAAAGTGTTCAAAACAAACTGAATCTTGCTAAAGCAAATATGATAAAAATGCCTACCTGAAAACGGAGTCCAGAAATAAATAGAATACAAAATGCAATCCGTGAGATCCCAAGCAAGAAAAGTAAAAACAAAAGCTTGACGAATAATATATGCAACAAAGAAACCAAACCACCACAAATTACGACCGAAACCGGGCGCAAGAAAAGAAATATAAGAAACAAAAAGCACAGGAACGAGCTCGAGCAAGCACAAGCGGACCAACACAAAAATAAAATTCTGTGTAAGCCATGCACACGATAGCAGGAAAAAGGGCCAAGTCCAGATGAAAAAAGTTAATAAAGAGTGCTTAAGCATAGAAGTTATCAAGACAAACAACGAAGTCATAAACTAGAAAAATAGAAGAAACAAAGACATAGAAAACGAAGAGAATGACTGAGAACCTATAAAAACAATTAGAAAACAAGAACATCGAAAAATAACTACAGCGGAACCTCAACACAAAAGGAGAAAACATAGCAACAATAAATCTAAACTTTCAAAAAGAAAGATACTAAGTAAACAGGCACGACCTCAAGAAACCCTCGAACTAAACTAAGCACAAACACTATGTACACGACAAAAAAACAATTTGCTATAATTTTACTTTAGGTTATATTTAAAACCAACTAAGAACGAAAAACAAAGATAAAAAGAAAGAAAGCAAGACGAAATAAAAGAAGAAACAGAGAAAAAGATTCCAAAATAAGGGCAAGATCCGGACGAAAAAGACAAAAGTAAAAAAAATAGAAAATATAGAAAAATCAGATGAAGTAAAGAAAAAAATGAAAAAATAAATCAAAAACAGAAAATAACAATTAGAAGGAGAACCAGAAAAAAGAAAAACCGACCCTCAGGAGAAGTAGAAACCTATTTATTTTAAAGATTCGGGGGAAAGGTTGCAAGCCAATGCATGCAATGAGCCAGAGTGAAAACTCAGAACATGCACCGGCGCCAGAACTGATACAAAAAAAGAAACAGACCCAATTACAAAGAGCACGGTTTATTTTTCCTATTTAGAGCCTGCAAGATCAAAGATAAGAATTATTCAACATCTATCAAAAGACTTGCCGTGAAATAACTGCCTACCCTAAAAGGGACCCGCACAAAAACACTGGAAATGTAAGTATAAGCATCTCACCCTACCAAACTCTATATAAGCAGTATACAATACATGCAGAAATCGGCACGGAGAGGACAAAGAACCTTGTAGAAAGCTCACCATATTCACTTTATTTTTAAAAATATAATATGAATATGTAGATATAATAAATAAGAAGAAAAAGAAGTAAGATCTATCTTAAAACAGGATCCATATTAGTAAAAAAAGAAATTTTGAAAACAAACTGGCAATTGCCACTTGCAGCTCTAAATGAAATACTTAAATAAATTAAATACAAAATCCTATCATTTTAGGTATCAGATGGGCTATTCAAAGAAACTTAATTTGTGGAAACTTGTGATAACCCCTTTAAGGGTCTAAAAAAATTTCTACTCAATTAGGTAAAGATCTACAAAATACCTTATATTAATATGGAATTGAATTACACGATTTAATTAATAGGAATTAAAAAATCAAAAAAGTATAACTGCTTCTCAAAGCCTTTTCTTACATACAAGTTCTAGACTAAACAGAAATACCAAAAACTTACGATGATGGAAAATAACAGAATTAACTTATTTTTCACGAATTCTAAAAAAAGCATATAGGAAAAATAGAAATAAACAAGAAAAAAAGGGTTGAAAATATAGAACCCAACAATAAAGAAGCTTCCAAGAACTTTACAATATAAATCTATTCCTCCTGTACTTTTTTTTTACACTAATGTATTGTACCCATCCAATTTTTTACTCATCTAACGAAAGATTTGAAAAAAACTACAGAAAAAGACAAGAATTTCACAAAATAAATCAAAAAAGAAAAATGTTATTACTAGAAACAAAAGAATAATAAAAATAACTATAAATAAAAATAAGAAAAGGTCCGCGAGTCCAGTAAATGTTCGAGAACTGCAATGACTGTAAGCAAAGTCTATCGCGAAAAGTTGAGTACACTATATCTAAATTTACCTATTTCGCTACAATACTAAAGAATACTTAACCGTTGTTGTTTGGGGATTTTTAGTTTAAACAAAAAGCAAGCCTATTAATCTAACTAAAACGCATAATAACAACATCCCAAGAACCTTAGAACACAAATAGTATTAAAAATAATTTTCTACAAAAAAATTTAAAGTTATAATAAAATAAGA
The DNA here is from genome assembly GCA_036897195.1 of Plantago coronopus. Lineage (NCBI taxonomy): Eukaryota > Viridiplantae > Streptophyta > Magnoliopsida > Lamiales > Plantaginaceae > Plantago > Plantago coronopus. The sequence continues at coordinate 40,736 of JAYMSL010000086.1, forward strand.
ATTAAAAAAAAAGTAATGTTAAGTAAGAATTGCTAAAATATGTACTGAAAAGAAAAACCAGAAAATGAAAAAAAAAGAGAGAATCATAAAAAAGAACAAGAAAAAAGGAAAAAACAATATAAAAAATACAGTTAATAAAAAAACAGTGAATCAGAATACATCACAAAGCGAACGATAATGCTGGAAAAATATAGGAACACCATAACAATTCGAAATTCGTCACAAAAATATATTTAATAAAACCTAGAAATCTTTTATGTGCTAATAAGTAAGATAAGTAAGGAATATTTAATTTAGTTATTCCTAAAACATTGTATAAATAAATACAAATAAACTTTTGTAATACTTAATTTAAAATATTTAAATAAAATTTATGTAAAATATTAAAAGAAGGAAACAAATAAAAGAATCGAAAAAATGAATAGATAAAGAAAAACAGAAAAAAGAAAACAATAAACAAAAGATAGTAAATAGAAATAAAATAAGATATTCAAACAAAAGTATATGCTTAGCAAGAAATATATAAAATCTCCGTGAAGAGACATTTAGATATAATTATAAAGAATATGCTCGTAACTTTGAAAATTATTATAAAACTAGAGAATAATCCTTTCTGTTCATAATGTTTTTTTCAATAAATAAATTAACTTAGTTATATCTAATTAATAAGAAAAATACATTATAACTTGTTCTTAATAATTTATAGTAAATTACAATAAATATACAAATATAAAAAATTTCAACATCCACAAAATAAAGAAATAAATCATAGAAATTACCTAGGATTTTTCCCATTGACTGAAAAACCCTACTTGAAAGGCACTGTGTGAGGGGAAATTTCAATTTGGAAGAAAAAGAAAAGAATTTAAAGGCATCAGTACAATGTATCCAGCAGTAGATTAAAAAAAAAGGTTTACAGACAACAAGCCAAAAAGTCTGTAGGACGCGAAAATTAAATCCCCCTGAAAAACTAAAACCCACAAACTTAGGCTTAGGTTTTATTGGCATAAATAGTTATTCACACAAAGTAAGGTCCTGAAGAAAAACAAAAGAAAAAAAGTAAATAAAACGATAAATACATATATTAAAAAGATAATATAATCCTTTTTATCTTATTAAACTAATATAGTAATTAAATAGAATCTTCTAAGAATTCGAAAATTCTTCTCGATGCATGATATACCAGCAGAATTGTAAAAAAAATGTAACTTCAAGACTATCAAAACCAAGAAGGGGGAAAAAAATTAGATAGACAGAGATTGTTGTTTCTTTTCCAAGCACTCCCAATCCAAAAACACTACAATAATAATATTAGTGATTAAAGTCGAATAGGCATAGAAAAATCACATATTATTATTATTTATATATCTAAAAAAGCAGATAATGGACGTCGAAAAAGTTACTTGCACCAAGCGAAGAGACAAAAACAAAAATCTTCCAGAGTAAAAATTACTTTATCCAAAATATAAAAAATTGGAAGCTGCGGTAGATAAATTTGAGACCTACTAGTTATACTACCACAACAATAATTGCTAAGAAAAAACCAAGAAAAACATAGAATAGCCTAGCAAAAGATTGATAAAGAATAGAAAATTAATGTAAAGAAGAAAAAGATCAAGAAAAGACAAATAAAAGAAGAGATATTTTTAAATTTACAAAATACCAAAAAATACAAAATTTTTAATATAATAAAAATATTTTAATAATAATAAACAAACTAATAATTAATATATATTAATAGTTGTTATATACATACATATATATTATTTTTAATTATATTAATTATTCCATATCCAAACTGAAGCAAACAATTATTATATTACATAAAATTCTAAAGAATCTACAGTCATTGGTTAAACGCTGTCTATTTTTTATATGTTTCAATGATCTAGATCAAAGAACACAAGAAGCGCTTAGTCCTCTTTTTTACGAAATAACTAAAAAACTTAAGATTTTGACTAATCAACAAGGAAAAATAAAGATCCAGAACTAATCATTATCTTTAGTTTCATCATCTAAGCCCGAACCCTTGCTGTCCTAAAGAAAACAGGTACAATAATACTTTTGTTGTCAAGTAAAAGCTTGTAAAGAAGATATCAATTATAGAATTATTCTTAAAAAAAATAAATAATTATATATAATTATTTTCAAAATAAATTTCATCAAAAAC
>JAYMSL010000087.1:0-42731 GCA_036897195.1 Plantago coronopus
TATTCGGGTATCCAATCCCGTAATACCCGATCCTATCGGGATTTTTTACACTAGGGTCGGGACGGGTTCGGGATTACCCGAACCCTATGCCCAGCCCTACCCATCACCCATGATGTCACTTGTGACAAAACCCCTTTTCCCACCCCCACAACTTCACTCTCTAGATATATATTGTGAAACTTTTTGCTTGAATTCCAACCCATATCTAGCATAAGCGAAAGCAACTTATGAACACCTCACACCTTAACAAAACAACTTCATACTCATCAAATTCACGAACGATGAACTAATTTTTATTGAGAGACCGTCTACGTCTAGGCATATCAAATCAGATGAATCCAACGAATTGATTCTGCTCATAGCTATAGAGTTTTCTTTAACGTTTTTCGTTCGAATCCCTCCCCTTCTATCTACATGGCTACATATATTCACTCCTAGCTACACCCCAATCTTGGTCAAAAATCCCATAAATGTGACACCAGTCCTGATCATTAGACTAATCTTTGCAAGACCATAAATTCTCCTCCATCTGCTAATAATAAATAAAAGAAGAGAAGAGAAAGCACTTTAAGATGTCCAAACAGACTTGAATAGTCCAAATGAAAGAGTACTACATGAATAGGTCCCCCAATCTGAAACAAATACAAACATCTACTGCTACACTGCAACAGTGCCATACAGGACCCCTCTCCAATTTAATATAGTGTGTGTCATGTATGTATCAATGTGTGAAACCAAACCCCAAAAACAAACTCCAATCTTTTTTCTAAAATAAAAAAAAATAACTCAAAAATGCTCACCATATGTTATTGCTGCTTCACTAAGAACAAATACAATGTCATGTAGATAGTATCATAGTAGCAGTAGTTGTGTTGTTAGTAGTACAAGTTAGTTTACCAAAATGTACAACTCCTCAGACCACCACCACCACCACCACCAAAACACCAACAAGAACAGCAACAGCAGCAAGGCTCCTCCTGTTGCTATTAGCCCTAGGATATCATTCTCCAATGACTTTGTTGAACTTTCTCATCATCAATCCCATCACCAGCAGCAGCAGCAGCACCTGATGAGGTCTGTTCCTCCAAACTACAGGGATGCCCCTGTGTCTTCTGACTTTGAGTTCTCTGTGAGTAACTACTCAATGATGAGTGCTGATGAGCTCTTTTCCAAGGGGAAGATTCTGCCTTTTAAGGAGACCTCCAGAAAGGCTACCACTACTACTACTACTACTTTGAGAGATGAGCTGCAGCATCAAGATGAAGATTTCTCACTTAGGCCACCTAAGAATCCTACTAGGTGGAGGGGCTTTCTGGGGCTCAGAAAGTCACACATTGGCTCCAAGAAATCTGCAGAAACTTCTTCTTCTTCTTCCTCTAGGTCTAGTAGTAGTTTTCACCATGATTCAGATGCCCATTTCTCCAAGAATTCACAGGTTAGTTACTCATTGGGTTGAACATTCAATTTTATAGTTTCTGTTTTTAGAGCTCAAATTCTTTAAACATTCAATTTTTAAGGTATTTTAGAGCTCAAAATCTTGAAGGATTTAAGTTTTAAAGGTACTTTAGAGCTCAAAACACCTTTAAAAATCATTATTTGAAGGTATTTTGGAATTCAAAATCTTACAAAATCACAATTTGAAGGTATCTTACAGCTCAAATCCTTTAAACATTCAATCTGTAAGGTATTTTAATTAGAGTTAAGAAAAGTCTTGAAGTTCCAATTGTTAGAGCTGAAATTTTTTTATTACTATCTTTTTTGGCATATAATAGTGAAAAATGTACAGGGAATGATACATGTGTTGTGAAGTTGTTAGTTCTGAGACAGAATCTTTGTTGGGTTTCTGCAGGATTCCATGGAATGATTGATGGGAATCAAGAAATGGAGTTGAGATGTGATTTGTAGTGTTTTATTGCTTGGATTTGTAGAGGGTGTGGGGGCAAAAAAAAGAAAAAAAAGAAAAGAAGGAAAATGGGATGAATTCAATATGAGATTTGGGAATTGTGTGGGAATTAATTAAATTTGTATTAGTGAAGTTGGGCAATGTATTTCTAGCTTTTTTGGGGAATATTAGGTAGTGTTTGCCATTGCTTAAAAAAAGCACTTCTCTGCTTCTAGAAAAAGAAAAGCAGAAATGTAGTGTTTTATTTCACAACTTCTGCTTTTGCTTCTCTAAAAAAAAGCAGGTAACCGCTGCTTTTTAGAAGCAGCCCAAGGCTTGCTTCTTCCTGCTTAAAGCACTCCAGGTTGCTTTTTTTTTCTTAATTAGCAAACACATACAACTTTTTATCAAAAGCACTTTTATACTCCTTTAAGCAAAAGCAAGTTAAAATCAATTCTGAAAAGCAATGGCAAACACTCACTAAATTAACTACTAATCATCATTGTCACGCGCATATAATGCATGACGAATGTAAACATGATAAAGCAAACAATATAATCAACAATAACGGTATTGATAACTAGGGTTTGATACGAGTTACCAATCGAAGAATCCAATTTAACGGAACTAAACTCTATTGAATAAAAACCTCGAATCCGTAATCACAATTCTAGCAGAAATCACAAATAGGGTAATTGGACAAGGTCCCGAGATCACCTCTCTGCTCTTCGTTGTCTTTGGTTGAAAGCGCGTAATTACAATAATGAGGAAAACAACTACATATATAGGCAAAAATATAAAAGTCTCGTCCCTGTAGAAAATATGGAGCGGACTGTCGCATGCCTTACCATGCGGTCGTCCGCTCACCGCCCCAGCAATCCTTGGACACTACTTGACCGGGTGGGGGCCTGGTAAAGGCATGCGACCACCCGCTTCCTGGCACGACAGGGCTTCGTGTTATGTTTTTCCGCGCGGGATCCTAGCGACTTGTACTAGAATCCTACCGTCTTGCATGAACTTCATTCCAAGCTTGTATATTTGTTCCTTGGGCTTCTCGGGATGACCAATTTCTCCAAAACACCTAAAAACACCTATTTATTGCTTGAAAATCGTTCAAACGCCAAATTACCTGCGAAAAGACATAACGCGTAAAAACGAACAAAATAATATAATAAAATCATAAAAACGTGAACAAAGAGTGATAAAAGTAAGGCAAAGAGAGTCGGAAGACATGTCGTAAAACGGTGTCGTCATCAATCATAGGAATCTTCAAGTTAGCTTGATGTGGGCCTGGCCTGAGATAAAACTTCTCTTTGTCTTCATCCTAAGAACTTGAAATCTTCGTGACTTGTATATTCCATTCCAGCCTGACTTGTCAAGCTTGAAATCCATTCAGCTTACCTGCACACTTACTTGATGAATACAAAAAAAAAAAAAAAAGAAAAAAAAAACAAAACACTTAGACAAAATATAACATGAAGCCACATGTGTACAAATTTTAAGCTTGAGGTGAGCTTATCATTAGGGTCATCAGCTTAGCTACTAAATTACTTATCCACATCAAAGCAAATTAAGAGGCCGCTCAACAATTTCTGCCTTTTTGATGATGGTTACAAAATAACAGTTTATAAGAGATAGAGATGTTACGCTGAAAGCAGATAAAATAAGAGAAAGAACTGAACTCAATCTTATATTGATATTGAATGAGTAACAAGAAGTTACAGCTCAAATATCCTGTTCTATCCTGCATTGTATAAATACCTCTTGTTATGCAAACATTTTTGCAAACACAACTTCTTTTTCCAGCTCCCACGCGACCTTTACTCCATCAGTCATAACATCCATCCTAGGAAACTCTCTGTGAATCTTCATTGCATACATGAGTCTTTCATAAAGCCATTCGTGTTGAATCTCTTCCCAGGTAAGTTCTCATCTCTGATAAATACACTGAATCCATTGCAAATCCTCGTGAAATTGAGCTTCAGAAAAGCCCATTCTCATGTACTTCATAATCTCTACTTTGGATTTACAATCAGCAGTCTTCTGGAAGAGTTTGTCAATGACCCGCTGCCTCTTATTGTTCTTCGACCAGTCTATCCTTGGCTATTTCTTTGTCCTTCTGATCTTCACTTCAAAGTTTGCCTTCTCTTGACAAACTTTCTGCGTGTGGTCGACATCGTCATAAAGTCCTATGTCCATCATGCTCATAGTTACACATCTTGGAAAACTTGCAACTTGTGCGAGGAATTCAGGCCGTATCCACCAAAATTGAGTTCCAAAGAGAAATTAACTCCACTTGTGGGGACTTCCTTCTGCATACATCGATTTGCTTCTCGAATTCCAACTCAATTAAGTTTCCAGTCCAGTATGGCATGTGATTTATGCCAAGCTCAGCACTGATAGAATCCACTAGTTTCCTCAAATCACTGTTCCTGATATAAATATCTAGTGGCCTGAATTCCAGTTCATCTCTTGGCTGGTTGATCAGCTTTGTCCAGTTCAATTTCTGCTTCAGTGAATTCAGTTCCAGCGACTTCTTTTGTTGAATCATCCCGAGGATTGATATGTTCTTACTCAACATCAAATATGTCTATTGCAATAAAGAGATCATTAGTATCTTCTCCATCATAAATGGCTTCATCTTCATTTTCCGACACTTCAATTTCCATATTCAGCTTCCTCCGAGTTGATGAGCTGGGTTCTAAGGTTGTGGAGCTTTCACCAAGCTTGGTGATTTCTTCTCGTACTAGCACATATTGTTCCTTAGATTGTTGCTTGAAGCTTCTAGGGACTTCATCTCTTTCTCCTCTAAACTGATAGCCATCAATCTTTGGTAGAATAGTTTGTTGATTGGTACTTGTCTTAGTGGCATGACTGGTTCAGCTGGTGGTGCTGGCAGAGCTAGTTGAGCTAGCGGTTGTTGGACTTGTGTCTGAGCAAAAGTTGGATGAACTGCTTCCTTTGGTCTTTCAGGCTAAGTGATAAGCAGTTGCCTATCAGCCTGAGATACATTTGAGCTTCCAGACTGATTGTGAGTGGAAGTTGGAAGCCTTGCGTGTTGAACCGGCGGCCTTGCCCACATAACTAGTTGAGTACTGAAATCAACTGGAGGAATCACAGTTCTTCTGGTATTTTCAGCTTGAGCAGAGGTTTGCGTTTCCATCTGCTTTCTTTGATATTCAACCTCAGATCTTCCATGATGTCTTGAACCTGATGGTTCATTTCTCTGAGTGTAGGTCGTCGATCCTTGATATTGTCTAGAATGCCTTCTAGTGGAATCAGAACGATGATCAAGTCTTTTGTCGTTTGGCATCGTCAGCCTGACCATCCTCATCATCTTTATCTCTTTTCCTTTCCCCCGTTTTATATTCATCTTCTTTACAATTCTGGAGGGGCAGGTAGAGATCATAGTTTCGATCCACATTCTTCTATTGGGCCTTTTTAAAAGCATCCAAATGCTTCATGCCAGCCTTATACGCCTCTTGGCTTGATTTATTGATGACCTTTTCAGTAGGCTTTGCAAGATTATCAGCCACTGCCTTAGAAATATCTTCAGTCATTTTGGGCAGGCCAGCCTTAGCGATTAGTTCCTCCTTCATCTCTTTCACCAGGTCAGCACGAATCTGCTTAAAAAGTTCTTCCTTCAGCTTGGCAGAGATATCGGCTAGAAGATCCTTCTTCAGGGCATCCATCTCCTGCTGATGACGATTTTGCATAGCTAGAATTGTCAGGCCATATTTCTGGCGTTGAAATATTGTATTTAGAGGCAGGGGCGGAGCCAGGATTCGGAAGGGGGGGGGGAGGGGCGAACTTTATGTATATAAAAAGTTATTCCACCTGTTGGGTTTCGAATATATAATTTTCTTTAAAACACCAAAAACTAAAAGTGAAGTTGAATATACCTTAAGTTAGTCTGCTGAGAAAGTGACATACAAAGAGAACTTGGAAAGGTCTGTGAGACGCTCGATCATTTCATAAGAAGACATTTGGCTCACTGAAAAGTAACAACCAAATGAGACTTTTTTAAAGGCCCATGGAAAACCAATCAGACTCATAGAGCTCTAAGAAATACAAATTAAACCGTTTGGAAAACTGTACAATTAATAATACAATTCAAATTAGAGGTAGAGATTAAAATTACAATTTTGTTTTTAAACCTTTCTTCAGGTATAAACCAACCTTTTCCAGAAATTGATCAGTAGCATGCATTTCACTCCTAAATTCCAATTTTATGACGTTTTGAATTTAACTGGAATCTAGTTATCAAATTTCGGAGTACACAGTTAGAAATTAGAATCTACTCGTCAATTCCAATTTCCAACCCAAAAAAACCGGAATAATCCAATGCAGTAAATTGGTAGCACAAAGAAAATAAAGATAAAGATAAATAAACAAAACTTCTGGGGAAGAAGGGTTGAATTTTGTTGCTCAAAATTCTAAGAACTACAATATATTTTTGACCCGCGAAATTTTGGACCAGGTCAAATTGATCCGCAAAAATATATAATAGGTACGCGTTTTCCTTAAGTTAAGTAAAAATGGTATTTTTCAAGACTTTAAAAAAAATACTTTATTTTTTATGAAATTTTTTACCAGAGGTAAATTTTGATAATAGCACTGATTTACAATTTTCCGAGAAATAATTCCTACAGTTGTCACATATTAAAAAAAAAAAAAATCCTTCTAGTACAAAAAAGAAACGAGAAAACACTATATATATCCTGCAGGGAGAGACTGGTTATAAACCTGGTGCAAGAATTCCGTGAATTTGTTTGATTGTTTTGAGGCGAATTATTTTATTATTGTGCTAGAGCCTAGATGTATTAGAACACAGTGTTTATGTATTTCATTTATGAAATATGACGATGAAGAATTATCAGTATTAATTTTTTACCAGCAAGTTTTCTACTGATTGGTTTCTTTTTACCAGGTACGTATTTCTTGTTTCTTTTACCTAGTGTCTGATGATCATCGGCTTTCTGGATCTTAATTACATAGTTTTCGAATCATAGATAAGATTATAGATACACAGTATTGTATTGTGTATTGCGATAGTAATATGAATGATTTACATTTGTTATTCGATCTTTTCGGAGTCAGATACTCTTCCAGAGTGAGCTAGGTAGTACTTGGAAGTATGCATGTTTTATTACTAGTTACTTCTTCACTTGCCAGCGTGCATAACATTATATATGATTTTAGATCGATTTTTTGGAATATCCTATATTTGCTAGCTAATAATGTCATACTATACTTGTGTTTGCTCTAGTCTTGCCTTCTTTGGCTTGTATGTAGTATAATAGTATGTGTATCAAAGTAACTGTGATCTAGCCAACTGCTGATGGATTCATAATTGTGAAATGTGAAGCTGCTATATATCTTACACAGTTGCACTAGCTTGACATTGATTTCATTTGTTCCTTCTTTCGTTTGGGGCTGCGATCATAGCTGCTTATCTTTATTCTGTTGTTGCAGTTTTCAAGGTTATAGATTTTAGCTGAAGAATGAACCCGACTACTGTAACTGACATTGAGCATGGTCATGCTGAGGGTCAAGAGTCAGCTGGAGAACAAGAGAAATCGACCTCAAAGGTACCACAATGCCTAACTTAAACGATCCCACCTGCCTGAAATGTTACCTATGTGTGCATACATCAATCTCAGAATGCAATAGCTTTCATATATGCATGCCATCCAATGTGTTGTGGCTTAAACACATATGATTAGAACCCCAACTAAGTCGAAATTGTTATTTTCTGATTCGCAGTTTTTCTTAAAGAGCCTCCCACCGACTCTAATGCTAGCATATGAAAGCTTTGGGGTGGTATATGGAGATCTGAGCACTTCTCCGCTGTATGTTTACAAAAGTATATTTGACAGGAAGTTGCAGAGTCATCAGAATATAGATGCAATATTTGGGGCATTTTCATTAATCTTCTGGACCTTAACATTGATTCCAGTGCTCAAATATGTCATCATCCTTCTCTTTGCTGATGATAATGGTGAAGGTATTATCTTAAGCCAGCCTAATTGAAATGATCATTTTGAACGATCATGTCAGCCAAATGTTAAATATATATATTCAATCGCTTCAGGTGGGACATTTGCTCTTTACTCTTTGCTTTGTAGACATGGAAAGTTCAGTTTACTTCACAATCAACAGGCAGCTGATGAGGAACTTTCAACTTACAAATATGGTCATCCGGGACAATCTTCGTCATCTCTAGCATTGAAAAGATTCCTTGAAAAACACAAAAAACTGAAGCACGCTTTGTTGCTTTTAGTTTTGCTGGGTGCTGGGATGGTGATAGGTGACGGCGTTGTAACTCCTGCCATGTCAGGTTTGAGCAAATACTACTTAAGTGAATCATTGTTCATTGATTCTAGTTTAGGGCAGTCCATAAGTATCTGTCTATTCGATCATAAGACTTTGTTTAACCCTTTTAGACTTCAATTTTATTTGCAGTCCTGGCAGCAGTAGTAGGGCTGGAAGATGCGAATCTAAAATTAACTGATGGTATAAATATCCATTGCATTCTGTTTTGTTGATATTGTTATTTCCTCACCTTGTTTTTTTGAAGAAAATCCCGCTTGCTATTTGTTTTTAGGTGAAGTACTAGCCATTTCTTGCGTGATACTTGTGGGGCTATTTGCTTTGCAGCATTTTGGCACCCATAAGGTCGGTATCCTGTTTGCGCCAATAGTAATCCTATGGTTAATAACAATCTTTTCCATCGGATTGTATAACACCATCTTCTGGAACCCGAAAATTGTATATGCTCTTTCGCCACATTATATTATCAAATTCTTCAGTGAAACTGGTAGAGATGGATTTATTTCACTTGGAGGGGTCCTTCTAGCCATAACAGGTAAGCAATTAGATCGCTTACTTCTAATCTTATTTTGGATCATAAATTTCTTATGTTTTACATTTTGATAGCTGTTTTTCATGGTTAATTAGGCACAGAAGCCATGTTTGCAGATCTTGGCCATTTTAATCCATGCTCCATAAGGGTGAGTCTGTTAAGTTCATAGCTAGGTTGGTGATATTACCCCAACTGTTCTATGCTTTGGGTGTTCATGAAAATCAATACTTCTTATACGTGCACACGTGAGTCCGTCTTTTCTGTTTTTTGCAGCTTGCATTTGTGTGCCTTGTATATCCATGTTTGGTAATGCAATATATGGGTCAAGCTGCATATCTATCAAAGAATGTCCATGACATTCCAAGGAGCTTCTATTCTTCAATTCCAGGTTAGACGACGAGTGCAGTTTATGATGTTTTTGCCTGATCTTTCAAAAGCACCTAAAGAGAATTCTTCTGACTGCCTGTGATTTTAGTTATCTTTTCTTATAAACATCCAACTAGAAGCGTAATATAGCTCCAACAAGAACCCCAGAGATTTTACTTTTTAGTTTCACGTTGTAGAACGTAGTGACATTGTCAAATTTTGCAGGCATTATGTTTTGGCCGGTCTTTGTCGTTGCCACTCTGGCAGCTATTGTCGCAAGTCAAGCTATAATTTCAGCTGCATTCTCCATAATTAAACAATGCCAATTACTTGGTTGCTTCCCGCGAGTCAAGATTGTTCATACCTCGAACCAATACTATGGGCAGATCTATATACCAGAGATCAACTGGCTTCTCATGATTCTTACTCTCAGTTTAGCCATTGGCTACGAGGATACGACTACAATAGGGAACGCTTATGGCAAGTCAATACTATTGCTTTACTATCTCATCTGAACTGTGAAGTATAATACCTGTTTGCAAAAAAATTCTGAGCACGGTTATATAATAGGTTTTTGCAAAAGCTTCGTTCTGTAATTTATCTAAAAATAGTTGATTTTTCAAAGCTGCTATATTATTCTGTAACTCGGACATGCTCATCAGTGTTTTATAGTCCACTTTTCTGATTGTTTGCAGGCCTAGCCGTCATGTCTGTAATGTTCATTACGACATTTCTCATGGCACTTGTCATAGTAATAGTCTGGCAAAGGAGCGTTATATATGGTCTTAGTTTTCTCCTTTTCTTTTGGACAATCGAAGGAGTGTACCTCTCATCTGCATTCATAAAAGTTCCTGAAGGTGGGTGGGTGTCCCTCGTACTTTCTTTCATGTTCATGCTTATTATGCTCATGTGGCACTATGGAACTCGTAAGAAATATGACTTCGAGTTGCACAATAAAGTTCCCTTGAAGTGGATTCTCAACCTCGGTCCTGGTCTTGGTGTCGTTCGTGTTCCCGGCATAGGCCTCATATACTCTGAGTTGGCTACAGGAGTTCCACCAATATTCACACATTTTATCACTAATCTCCCTGCCTTCCATAATATTATGGTTTTTGTTTGCGTAAAATCTGTTCCAGTACCCCATGTCTCGTCTGAAGAGCGGTTTCTCATTGGCCGAGTTTGCCCAAGACCATATAGAATGTATAGATGCATTGTCAGATACGGGTACATGGACGTAACTGGAGAAGACGAGAATTTCGAGAACTTGCTGATTCAGAGCATAGCTGAGTTTATTCACATGGAAGCAGCCGAGCCTGAGCCTTCAACGCCCGAATCAATGTTCTCTGATGGGAGGATGGCAGTCATAAGTACGAGAGTGCACTCTGGTACATCCCTTATTGCAACAGAGGTGGAGGATGATGTTTGTAGAAACGATTCGATACGAACTGGCAACTCTATAACTGCGCAAAGTTTTAAATCAGCTATCGATGAAGAAAACCCACAAATGAGGAGGCGTAGAGTGCGGTTTCAAGTTCCTGATCAAAGTCCTGCCATGGATCCGGCTGTTAGGGAAGAACTTTTAGACTTGGTTGAGGCGAAAGAAGCAGGCGTGGCATACATAATGGGGCTTGCATATGTAAAGGCTAAGAACTCATCCTCTTATCTGAAGAAGCTGGTAATCAATTTTGGTTATTCGTTTCTACGCAAGAATTGCAGGGCTCCAGCCGTTGCACTTCGTATTCCTCATATCAGCCTCATTGAAGTAGGCATGGTATATTACGTATAATCCATCAAAATTAAAGGTCCATGGTCCTGGCCAGCTAGCCTTATTATATCAGAAGACGAATCAGGTTTCTGTTGATGCAGAGACAGATGTTTAGTCAGTTCTCGCGCTCTCAGTTGGAATAAAAATTCTGTAATTTTGCTTCATTATTTTCCACTTCTGTTACGTTATTCTATTCTGATGAAGTTTTAAGTTTTCCACGATGATGCGAAATGTGAATAAAATTTTGTAATGTTAATAGTATCATTCTTGCTTTCTGCATTTGCATAGTGCATGTATCTGTCCACTATGTCATATTAGCAGGTACAGCTGTTGAAGCAGCAACTTGTTCTACATAACATGCATGGCGTTATGCTACCTCCAGCTCAAGAATCGGTCGGCTCTGTGCTGTTATCTACGCCTGTCTTCTGTGCTCATTGCCCTTGACTTAAACCGGTGACCGGTCAGTACATTGTAATGCTCTTACAATTTAAATGCTTACAATTGATGAATTGAACTATCAGACCAAGCTCTGCTGTTTTATTAGTTACCTATCTGTAATGCTTACAATTTAATTGAAAGAATATATAGTAGATGTATTAGACAATAGTCCCATCTGGTATTACTGCATTTCTGATAATTACAACAATTCCTCCCGTGATGATATATCCATTAGCAGCCTCCATGTTCCCTTCATGCACATTGTCTTTATTTACAATCTGCACACACATGTATAGTACTCATTTTAGCCACTGTAACTTCAACTCTGTGAGATCAATGCTGTTACGAAACTCAACATTACCATCACATTTTTGCCGATTCTTGCATTCTTATCGACTATAGCTTTCCTTATGAGTGAGCCTTCCCCGATTCCAACTGGAATGTTATTGTTATTGCCTGTCACTACTTCCCCATCGTTGATCCCATTCTGCACATTTTAATGTTAGTTAATTATTTAGGTGGTTTTTTGTTTTATAGGCAATAGCTCATAAATGTAGGAAGGCTCATACTTGATGATAGGAATCAGAACCAAGAATTACTGAATCTTCGATAACACTTCTGTCTCCGACCCTTGTCCTCATACCAACAACCGACCTCGTTATCCTGCATTGCTGCTTGTAAGAGATGACACGAAAAGCTCTGTATGAACGAATGAAGGATATATATAGAGAAAGATAAAGTAGTACAAGGCTGCAAGCTTCTACTCAATTGGAATATCTTTTACTACGTACACTGAGAATGCAGCCATCTCCGACAACAGAATCTGTGATAACTGCATCAGCGACGAGCGTTGGAGGAAGATGACGTGGCAAAGTGTAGAGAGGAGAACCTCTGTCGTAGAAGCTGCAACGTGTACAAGGATGGAAGTAGCTATTCAGTGGAGATTAATCACCAATTTATGATCAGGTAATACGTACATTCGGTTAATTAAAGTTACTGACTTGTATGCGTTGTTTTTCCTCTGAATAATCTCCATATTAGCTCTGTAGTATGCTCCTATGCTTCTCATATCCTCCCAATACCCCTCGAATCGATAAGCATGAACCTAAAATTTTAATATTAAGGAATCAGTGTTTTCAATTTTTATTTCGGTGTGATGTTAAAACATTAGGTATACTCTGACCTTCATTCCTAGAGAAATCGCACCAGGGATTATTTCAGTCTTCATGTCATTTGCTGAGGGAAAACATTCGGCTAGAAGCTTTACCATTATGTTCCTATTGATCACGTAGATTCCCATACTAGGGAAATCGCATGTCTCATTTCCATCATCAAAATTTACCTGGAATAACAGTGAAATAGTGTACTAGTAAACTAATAATATCGATCTTTAGACAGTAGAAAAAACTAGCTAGGAAAGTTGAGAGATTTTACTGTCATTTCAGCTGAATCCTCTCTATATGCGACAACATGGTCTTCTGCATTTAGTTTAAAAATCCCAAATCCTACATCCTCTTCATCTTTCTTTCCAGTAAACACTGATACAGTTATATCAGCTTTGTTTTTACGGTGAGCATCTATAAGTTTCTGATAATCCATCTTGTAGAGATGATGGCCTGGAAGAACCAAAAACTCGACTACTGGATACTCCTCCAGAACCCATAAACACCTCCTGATGGCATCAGCAGTTCCCTATACACAGCACCACAAATACTATGAAAATAGTAAAATAGGTAAAGCAATAAAGAACACATCTCAGTACATGTTGATATTAATTAATGCACCATACAGAAATTGAACTTGTATTTATATGGAACCTGAAACCAGCCGTTTTCTTCTGGACTTTGACATGCCGCAATAACTTCAACAAGGCCCTCCTTTGAGAGACGAGCTCCCGAGTAAGCTCTTGAGAGGTGAGAATTGAGAGAAGTTGAATTATATTGGGTGAGGGCATATATTTTGGTTATGTTGCTATTGATGCAGTTACTAATAACCGCATCAACTAGTCTGTAGTTTCCTGCTATCGGAATCGCAGCTTCAGATCTTCTCTTAGTTAACGGGTACAGCCTGGAAGGCTGAGATGATCCATCTCCAAACACTATTGCTGCAACACTCTGATTAAAAAGAAAAAAAGAAGCAATGTACTTCAACACGAATCGATCAAGGGAAGGAAAAGGGGAAGTTGGATAGTGCAATACCTGGTTTGCAGGAGGGAACAACGAATATGGGCAGTCCCCGTGCTGCGAATTCCTGGTAACCAAACTGGATTTGTAACAGAGATTGTTGATCTTGAAAGAGAATGAGGAAGTAAGAGACATGAGACAAATACAACTAGTGTGTTCAAGTGTAAGTATACTCAACTTCTGATTATAATGTTAAACTAGGTAGCTAGATATTGGATTTGATTGGCTGTTCGATTCTTTATATATGTATATATATATACAATACTAGCTCTCATCCCATATCTCATGAAATGTATGTATAGTGGTATCTGTTATAGGGCAAGAGAATCATGCAACAAATTATGAAAAATAGTATATATGACTGACAGACAGATCTTGATGCATAGCTTGTTTGAGTTGAAAGTTTAAGACATTAAAACCAAAAAAAATCTCCTGTTCATGAATATTTCCTTCTTTTACATTAAACCATGTTTCTTGGAATCAGATTCTAAGCTTCTGTTGTCTCTTTCTCTTTTTATGTTGTCATGTGAGATGGAGCAAGTACTGCATACTGCATACATAATAGTTTAATTTAAGTTATTTTAATTCACAGACATATATTGATACTATTGTATAACTGTATAAGGCAGGGGAAAAAATATCATAATAACCTTTTGGTATAAAAGAACCCCAGGCTCCTCTTTAAGTCATGATACCCTTTGTCTTTTTTATTTATAAATTAAAAGTATTTAATAGTAACAATTTATTAGTGTTAATATATAGGTGAAATTAAGATTACTTAATTGTAAGTAGTAGTAACTGATACTACATGTTGGTGGTTTGGAGAAAGAGAGGAATGAAGTTTTATGTCTGGATGGAATTGAGTGTGTATAAAGTTAAGCATTCCCTCTGGCTGGCTAGCTTTTAGCAGTACTATGTTATGTGCCTAACCCAAATAATCAATCTTTTCAACTTCAACAACAATTCATTAAATCTTGAAATTCACAAATTAACTCAAGATTTTATAGATGCCTTTTGATTTTATGTTGCATTCTACACCGGATAAGAACGAGTGGGACAACATCGAATATTGGATAAAGCGTTCCAACATTGACAACTAGTAGTCGAGTCATCATCGATCCAAGATATATTGCGCATAAATTACATACGCTTTCGGAGAGATTCTCTTTTTAAGTAAACTGGGGTTTGAAGGAATTAGAAATAGAGTGAAGAAGGTGGGTATGTGATCACAATCAAATGGATTCTGATAACAATAGTAATTTCTGTGACAATAGCTTGTAACAGATGAAGTGATCAGTTCATTAGTTAATCTCTGTCTCCAGCTGCTTAATTGCATCTGTGTACTAACAGCTAACTAGCTAGCTACCTTCTCTATTTATATATAAGGAATCTTGACTGATGAACATACAATACTATATTCATTCGTAAACTCAAACAACTAAGTAGTAGGACTAATTTGCAAGTATGTTGTTGAACCAGAGCTATTTTGTATGCCCAGGTTCATCAAAATTGGGCAAGCAAAAATCCTATAACTACTATTTTAATGATGGATCTAAGGTTTCCTACAATTTGATCCTTCCGAAGAAGACAACACGAAGAAACCTTCATCTTCGACCACCTGCAGCCGGCATGGAGAATGGCATTGGGATTTTGGAGTTTTACAAAGAGAAGAACATTTTCATCACTGGTGCTACTGGTCTTCTTGGTAAAGGTATATATGCTGTATATTTATCGAAATTGTCGTTTTAATAACCATTGGTGGGTAAGAACATGTATATTATAAGTATATTATAAGTATGCACTTTACTAGTTACTACTTGCATGCAGTTCTTGTTGAGAAACTACTAAGATCCACATTGGTGGGTAAAATCTACTTGTTGATCAAGGCCAACAACCAGGATGCTGCATGTCAAAGATTCACCCAAGAAGTATTATTTTCTTCTCTTTTTAGATTTTAAACTATATTTTTAGTATTTATTATGAATGGTAAATTAAAAGGGCAGTGCTAGCTGCAGATAATGTACTCAGAATTATTCAAGAATGTGAGAGAGAAACATGGGAAATATTATGATGAGTTTGCAAGGAACAAGTTGATACCGATTGCTGGTGACATTAATAAACCAAATCTGGGAATGGATATTCACAATATTAACATTGTTGATTCCATCAAGAATGACCTACATGTTATTATTGCCTCTGCTGCTAACACCAACATGTATGAGAGGTCAGTATATATACAACTTCGTATTCATACTCGTGTAGCCATAAAAAAGTACCTATATTTTCGTACTTGCTGCCTTGATGCCCAAAATCGAACCATGAACTTCTTAATTATTGCATAATAGAGATTGTATTTAGCTGAGATTGGTTGTATTAGGTATGACTTGATACTGGAAACAAATGTGAATGGCCCTCAAAGGTTGATGAATTTCGCTAAGACCTGCAAGAACCTCAAGCTTTTCACACATATTTCAACAGGTGGATGCATTTGTAAATATTCTTCTTCTTGTTAATGTAATTGGATCATGAAGCGATTGATCTGTGCTGATATAAATGTTGATTGATTGTACGTAGCGTATGTGAATGGAAGTAGAGAAGGAGTGATACCAGAGACACTAATCGGCCAGGGAGAAAATGAAAAGAAGATTTTGTTAGTAAATCCAGATCAAGAGACGGATATGGCTTACGAATTAGCTCGTTCCTCCTTTTCAAGCCCCCATCATCTCACCACAAGCCTAAAAAGGCTCGGCCAACAGAGGTACCTAGCTAGTTTCCATATTTGCGTCCTATATATGTGAGTAAATCTTTTGAAAGGCGTAAATATGTATGAGCAATTTTTGTAATGAATGATTAAAGAGCAGAGCATTTCGGAATGAGTAATGCATATCAACTAAGTAAGGCTATGGGCGAGATGAGAATCCTGGACGAAGAAAGCATGCCATTGCTCATTATGAGACCCAGTGTCGTCGAGAGTACCTACAGAGATCCTTTCCCTGGATGGATACAAGGAAATCGTATGTTTGATCCTGTCATTCTTGCGTACGCCAAAGGTCAACTTCCTGCTTATTTCGCCAATCCAGGCGTCTACCTAGATATTGTAAGACTATTAATTCATTCATTCATTCAATCATTCTGTGATGTGTGAAATACGCATATAAGCTTAATGAATTAAATTTGTGTAGATACCAGTTGACATGGTCGCAGCAACAACGATTGCTGCTATAGCAAAGCATGGGGAACTGGATAACAGGCAACGAGTAACTGTGTACCACGTCTCATCTGCCTTGGTGAACCCCGTGACATTTTCAGACCTTTTTGAGCTTTTGTACGAATACTTCAACTCAAAACCTTTAGTGGATTCGGCAAATGTTGCTAGAATCAAGTTCTTCAGCGATTTCAATGACTTCTCCAAGTATACAAAAGAACAACTCTTGCGCCGTCATCATCAAGACGCAATAATGACCAATAAGGTGCAAAATCAATGCAGAGCAAGGGTCGCATATGCTGAGCAAATCTGCAAGATATACGAATTTGCGGGGTTCTTGTATTCAATGTATGTATGTTAGGCCTGTCAATTTTAACTGCATGATGTTAACTTATCTGGCAGGTTCTACTGCGAAATTTTATTGTTGATATTTGTTAAAACTGATAAATCTGTCCGTATGTGTAATGTATGCAGATTTGAGACAGGCAACACTTTGAAGTTATTGAGTGAAATGTCTGAAGAGGAGAAAGAAGAGTTCCAAGTTGATGCAACGAAAATAGACTGGAGAAAGTATTTCCTGGACATTCACATCCCGGGGTTGGAAAAGCATGTCATCAATGCCTCATCCTAAGATCGTTCGTATACATATTCAAGGTTTCAAAGACGAATGCAAGAAAGTGGTAGTGCAATATCTGATTATGAACACACTTGTTGGAACATATCGATCAAGTGGCAGTTGGAAATTATGTGGTTATATATGCTTTCTGAGTGTGATGAATCAACTTACTTACATATAGGGTAGCAGTAGCTCCTCCTACTATATGATATCCATTATCCAAGAGCTAATGAAGTAGTAGTAGCTGTTATTATTTAAGAAGATCTGGACTGTTTTGGATCGGATATTCGGATTATTGATCTGTTTGAGTTGTTGGCTGGTTATATTGGTAAGTGTTAGTATAGTATAGTATAGTTTTGGCATGATCTGTTTTAGTATGTTTGTATGTATATCTATTATCTATGGATCATGGATGCAGTATGAGTGTTGAGTAATAAACAAACTGAGCTCTCATATCTTCAAGTGCTCAAGACTCAAGAGGTTCATTTGCCTTCATTTTTTCCCCACTTTTTTGAATCTGACGACTTTTGTGAATAGATTAGTGCACCACCTGTACTCTGAATTTCTGATGACAGAGGTCATTTTGTATTAAAATCGTACCTATTAACACCTTAAAAGTATCATTAATTTACGATAATTTACAATTTGAAGACGGATAAATTGATAAAATAAACAAAACAAAACACTAAGTAATGACTATCCATATAATTACACTTTATACTTTGAATCATGAAAACTGAATTACATCTGACACTGACAGACGTACATAGTGTGATGTCCAAAATTGCATCCGCTACCTACAAGTAAACCGTAAATGTTAAATAAAAATTTATCCGTCTAAACAGTGAAAACCGGTTTTCGTTTTCTTATTTTTCCTACCAAACGGAGAGTTCGAAGTTGGAATCGCCTCTAAAACCGGTATTAAGTCCTACCAAATGGTCCTTAAAGGTGAATATACATTATACAGTAAAATGCGATGGATCTAGCATACAAATAGGTTGCGGAAAGTTATATGGTTAACCGGGGAAGTATAGTAACCGACTCAAATTTATTTACCAAGACTTGGTTTTATAAAGAGCTGGAGTCCCAGTCTGAAGATGGACTCGTTCCATGATTAAACCGGTTCTGCAGGTAAACTAGAATATCAGTTCTGTACTGTAGAATCAGAAGGTGAACAAAAATGGAGAATTTGATTGGGAGAGAATTGGAGTCAATTCTCCCATTTTTGCCACTAATCCGACGATCTTCTTCCACTCTCTACTGGCCGCCATCGATAGTGGAAGCCTTGAAATGCCTCTCCGAAGGTCCCAATCTCAGCAACGTTTCTACCGGCGAAGCCCTATCCTTCGCCATCTCCGATCTTCGCAACTCCCTTTCCTTTTCCTCTCTCCGCTCCTCAGCTTCCCTCGGGTTCTCTCTCTTATTCGACGATGTATGTAACTTTTCAATTTCACCTTCACACTTTTTATTCAATCAATTCAAATACTCTCTCTTCAATTTCTCATTTCCTTAGCTGCCTGTATAAAATGCAATTTTTATTTCCTGGTCAAGTTTTATAATACTAGTTGATGTGAGGTTTATGGTCTTTAGTTGGATTTTGCTTCGATTTTTTTGCATTTTCTATCTAATTGAGCTTTTACAAGGTTATATAAAGGGATAATTGCTTCCTTTGATTTCGATCCATTATGCTGCTATAATTTTGCTTTCCTCTTCAAGTTCTGTACTGCTAGTTGATGTTTATTGTCTTGTTCATCAATTTGAATCTACTAATTGTGCTTAGTTCTAAAATATTAGTCGGGTTTAGCCTCGATTTATTTGTTTGATCTTTTTTTCCATTTTTCATTTACGAATTTTCATTATAAAGGGATAATTGCTTCCTATGATTTTGATCTATTATGTTGCTGCGGGTAGTGTTGTTATAGCATTGTGTTGCTTACTCATTGGCTCATTCTAGGCTTTATAGAAGCTTCAATACCGATTTTTGTTTGTTCATTCGCTTATGCTTGGTTGTTACTACTTTTAGTTGATGAGCCGGGATGAGGCTGAAACATGGTTTGGGGAAGTGCTTCCGAGACTTGCATCTTTATTGCTCAGCTTGCCAGCATTGTTGGAGACCCACTATCAAAATCCACTGGTTGTTAATGGAATGGAAACTGCTCTTCGGTTGCTGGAACCGCAACAGTCTGGAATGGTGTTACTTAGTCAGGTACTACAAACAATTATTTCAGTCCAAACAGCTTTTCTTTTTGGAAAGAGAGTTGATATCTGTTTCTAGAAAAAACATAGTGATATTTGGTGCTCCGATTGTTATACTGCATGATGGGAATAGCAAAGCAAAAGGTTGAGATTACATGTGTATGTGCCTGAAATGTGATCAATTCTTTATCTTTTAGCATATTAGCATCTTCCACTCTGTTGCTTTGAGTATTTTGTGTTCTGCGAATAAGAGACCAATACAAATACTAGAACACGCGACACACGCTATGTGTGAAGCGTTGATATTTATGCACATATATTGCAACCAAGAGATGTAATGAGTTTATGAAGTTATTAAGTACCAACCAACAAAATGTTGAGCCCAATTAAGTTATATTACTTGTAGTGTTCAAGAGAGAATGACATGTTCAGAATTGATATCACAATGAAATATTACTTTCAGTCTCAGACTCTCAGTCTTATAAAAAAAATCGTAAGTTATAAACACCAATCCACAGTTATTATAAGAACCAACCCATATTCAGCCAGCTCTTAAAGAAGTTATAAGTGGAAATTTTTACACACACAATATAACAGTCTAAATATAACAAATGTACACAATGTTTTGCTTAAAAAACTTCTGCATGCTTCACAAAATCAAAACTTGACCTAAAGTTTTCTACCAAACACCAAACATGAGTATCAATCTAATTTTCGTATTAGATGGTCACAATCTGATTCTCAAAACTGTATGTATATCAAATATGAGACAACATGTACAATTTTAACCAATAGGAAGTATCAACATCCATATCCACAAAATAAGCAGAAATTAATTTTCCATGGTAAATTAACAAGCAGGTAGCAAAATAAGGCAACAACATATCTTAACTTTACAACAATGTATCTATAACAAGTTAGAATCACAAAATTCGAAAAACAGGACTCTTTAGAAGATCACTCATAGTGAAACTAATAAACTATTAGGTCACTCAGTCATTCATGCTCCATTTTCACCAACCTTAGTGAGTAACTCAGGGAAAAGCTGAAGTCTTGTACATTGTGAATGCAAGGCCAACAATACTGAAGTTACAACAAATTTTAGTGGAACACATGAGCAATGCACCAAATTAACAGTGATCTGTAAGATTATGCCCGTATATAAAATTCAAATGCGTTACCTAAATTTTCTCAATCTCGATTAGGGTTGAATCCATAATATCGCTGTAGAGCTCATCAACATATCTACATCCCCGTCTAGCAATCAGCCTGTAAAATCGGACCTAAGTTTTGAAAACATGTAAAGAACAGACCAAAAATAGTTTATCTTAAGCACATTTCAGCAACAATGAATGCATCTGCTATAGAAGCTATTCATTACCCCCAGTTCAAACAAAATAACGAGACCAGAATAAGCACATACTCAAATATATACAAATTAGTCATCACTCCAGATTTTCAAACTGATACAGAATCAGTAAAAAATCTCTAATGTAATGATATTCAAGTAGAACTACTAACCATTCTGCGACCTCAGGGCACGCCGGTTATCACCTTGATAATTCTACTACTAAACTAAAAAATGTAGGCCCTGTCCAGAAAAAAGGTAACTTAACAATCTGACCCCTTTGTGTTGGTTTCGTGGAATAATCGAAATAATTACAGTGTTTCCGTCACAACAATGTTTGTTGAAAGAGGACGTATTAGTAGTACCAACAATGTACTTGACTACCCTCCAAATCCCACGGGCTTTGGGCTGATGATTCAGGAAGGTTGTATGCAAGGACATCCTCAATCTTGGCAAAGAAATTTGAAGAAAGAATTAAGGGTATTCCTATGAGGCAATTTGTCAAACAGTTCACGTGCAGCTTCCAAATAACCATTCTTAGCATAAAACTTTGCCAAATCATCCAGCTCAAACCCAAAATCCTAAGTAAATCCATATCGAATCGAGTTGAGAATTCAAAAAATCACTTGGGTGAAGTTTTACATCATAAAGAATATATATTCAAAAGGTCCAGAGGAAGAGGAATGATACCTGAAGCCTTCATTTCTTCTCGCTCGTAGAAGGACGACAGCTTGTATTCTACTTAATTACTTCAACCAATAATAAAATTTTGGACGGATCTCAGCCTTTTTCCTCGGAGAATTCATCTGCGTACCATAATGCAGAGATCCGGAGAGGTTCCCTAGAGATGACGATTTTATAAAAAGGGGAGAAATTAGAAAGGAGAAGAAATATGGAAGAAATGAAAAGCAAAAGGAAAGAAAATATAACTAGCGCTGCTGTCTCACGCGAAATTGTGAGCGTGTTATACACGCACGAGTCTTACTGGGCAAAATCTTCACTCGCGAGTGAAGAGTTTAGATGCCAGTGGCTCTTATATATTATGGTTAAAAAAGTGTCATATTTCGTATTATGTTGTATTGCTTACATCCAACAACTTTTTTTTTTTTTTAAAAAAAAACAAGCTTTGTGTTTTATTTTCCATCTGAAAAGGTAAGTGTATTAAGTTCTCTCCTCATGCAATAAATGCATTGTTAGCTTCATTACTGTGCATTTTATTCTTACTGCAGGAACTTATTGCTGCTCTTCTGACTTGTGCACTATTTTGCTTGTTTCCGTCCACTGACAGAGGTGCCAAACATCTCCCAACAATCAACTTTGATAGTTTATTTGTGTATGTTTCAACAAACATCTGTATCTCTACTAAGTTGGTGATCTTGATCATTTTATTTGAAATTGTTTTTTCGCGAGCAGTATATTCTGTTGAAAGCAGTTAAAAGCTCCTCTATGATCATCGTATATATTCCTTCTTTTTATGTAATTAATTGTTTAGGACTATGTTTGGTACTTGATCAAAGTGTAAAAAATTGCTAGCTTTCGGAAAACGAGGAACATATCTTTTCGCAACTTGTCCTTAGCCACTATCTTTCAGTATATCATTAATGGCAAATAACTTCTAGTTTTAAACATGATGTGTTTACTTGGGGAAGTCTATTGGGA
The DNA here is from genome assembly GCA_036897195.1 of Plantago coronopus. Taxonomy (NCBI): domain Eukaryota; kingdom Viridiplantae; phylum Streptophyta; class Magnoliopsida; order Lamiales; family Plantaginaceae; genus Plantago; species Plantago coronopus. The sequence continues at coordinate 22,524 of JAYMSL010000087.1, forward strand.
GACTGTCCCTTTTTAGAGACGGAGAAACATTACAGATATAACTAATACCATCGGTTCTTTAATTCAAAACATTGGTGGTGCAGATGTTTTTGATTTTATAAGCAACAAAATACATTTAGGGAAGAACAATAGCGTTTTTATTAGAAACATCATTACTTTTCTTAAGAACATGCGACTGTCTCTTTTTAAGTTAAAAGAGACCGTCTCTCACAAGTCTTTATGTTACTTATATCTTCTTATCTTGAAATGACTAACATTAGAAGTCAACAGGAATAGTAAGTCCGATATGAATAGTATGATAATTAATATTTGAAACTAACTTTATAATCATTTTGATAAGCTATTACCATATGCCCTTTTAGTTATTTATGTATATTTTAATTTCATATTTTTTTGAAACGGCAGAATACTATATTTTAAAATATTTCAGTGTTCTCTAGATTGTCACAACGTACATAGTATACCAATGCCTCATTACTATTGCCCTCTATTTGTTATTAACAACTATGGTCCTTGGTTATTTGGTACCTTTTGCCCCAGTTTTGGTTACTCTAAGCTAGTCCAAGATACAGCCATTATTAAGCTAGTATGTCCAACAGTCCAACCATTACACAAACTTTGTTTATGTAGAAGGCGTTGTGATTTTCTTTTATTAGATAATAACTTCTTTCTTTTTAATTACTTTTACTGTCCAAAGCTTAATGTCGAGCCATCTTCTTGTTAGTGTCAGAACTTTTAGTTCCACCATCTTCAGTAAGTTATTATGCACCTAAAAGTTCCATTTTTATCTTATTGATTTTTTTATTTTTTTGCCTTTGCTTTTAAATTGTGACTAGGGCATTTGAAAATGGAAGCCAAAATAACTACTCAAGCTATCCAATTGGGGTTTGGGGTTCCAGTGATTTTTCTTGTTCCATTTGCCGTGCTTTAATAATGTTGTATTTCATGTGCTTTCCAAGGTAGCAGAGATGCTTGATGCCAATTTTGTTATATTTTCAGGTGTCTATACGAGTCTTATGATTTGAAACTGGAAAACAAAATAAAATGTATTCTTCACTATTTTGAGAGGGTATCCTCTTGTATACCTGTTGGGAACGTCTCGTTTGAAAGAAAAGTTCTTCCTGTCAAGAATGCCCTTCATAGTGTTGTTTATCCAGAGGTCGATTTCTGGGCCCAGTCTACTAAATCTCTCTGCAGTTTGGAGGTAATGTTGAGCAGCAACCTATTATAAATTAGTTGAAGAATGCCTGTGTCCTAGTCTGTACTATTTTTGTTAAGCAGCGTAACCTTTGTTTTATAAGCGTAGCAGATAATATGAGTACTCTGTCTGAACAACTTGTATATTGTCATTTTATCTACAGTTCACCAGTTTGAAAATTTTCTTTCAGTTTGTGCTAAGATTGTCACTTGACTGGTTACTTTGCTAGGTCCGCCCCTGTGGTTTAATTGAAGATCATTCTGCTGAAGCTCTTGAGGTAGATTTTGCAAATAAATACCTTGGAGGAGGTGCCCTGAGCAGGGGCTGTGTGCAAGAGGAGATACGTTTCATGATCAACCCAGAATTGATCGTGGGCATGCTTTTCTTGGCTTCAATGGCAGATAATGAGTCCATTGAGATTGTTGGTGCAGAAAGATACTCCAATTACAGTGGCTATGCTTCTTCATTTCGTTTTACTGGGGACCATGAGGATAAGAAAGGTGTTGATTCATTTGGAAGGCGTAAGACAAGGATAACAGCCATCGATGCACTTTGTAGCCCTGGAAAGAAGCAATACAGGATTGAATTCCTCCTCCGTGAGGCCAATAAGGCATTTTGTGGCTTCTTAGACCAGCAACTCAGAAGTGAAAGTGAGGTAGGTATTGCGACAGGTAATTGGGGCTGTGGTGCTTTCGGTGGAGATCCACAAGTTAAAGCTGTAATTCAGTGGCTAGCGGCTTCTCAAGCAACAAGACCTTTTATCTTATACTACACGTTTGGTTTGGAAGAGTTGCAAAAGCTTAAAATTGTTGTGCAATGGATAATGTTGCATAAATGGAGTGTTGGTGAACTGTGGAATATGCTGGTTGAATACTCGATCCAGAGACTTAAAAGACAAACATCGATTGGGTTTTTCAACTGGCTTCTTCCATCCTTGTACGAAGACGATCCAATGTTGTTGGATGCACATTATGGTACAGGTACACAAGATAGTGATCATATATGTACTCATTGACGATAGAAGAGGGATGATTAATTGGGGAAGTGGTTGGCTGTACAGACTTGCTTATGTATGCTCGACTTTCAACTAACTTTTGTATATGGAAATATTTTACATAATTTTTTTTTAAAAAAAAGTATAAGTATATTAATTATGTACCGGAAGTACAATAATGTTTATAGCTCAAAGGAACACTCCACCTAGGGCTGCAAACGAGCCGAGCAGCTCGAGCTCGGCTTGATAATAGCTCGTTCGTTCGAGCTCGAATTCGAGCCAAAATTATAGTTCGATATCAATCGACCCAAGCTCGAATAGGCAAGTGTTCGGCTTGAAAGCTCGACGAACTGCTCGATTATATATGTGTGTGTGTGTGTTATATAACAAATTATAACAAATTCAAAATGATAGTAACTAACGGGGTTTGCGAAATTCTTATAGATGGTCTAATATACAAAAGTAATGATGCGCATGCACATACAAACCTAAAAATCTAATAAGAAAACAAACAAACAAAAAAATAATTGAGAAAAAATTAGGGAAATTCATAACTACAAGTGATCCAAGTGATTTTTAACTTATGTTTTAAAGAAAGATACTTCCTTGACCGAGTTTCTTAATGGATGCAACGAATTTTCGATGAAGTGCTAGCGTCCATGAAGTGCACATCCGTAATCTTTTGGGGTAATTTTTAGCTTCGGTGCGACCAAAATCCTCAGTTGTAATGCTTGTAGTGCGCTTTTTCCAATTCTTTTGAGTTGAGGTGTCCTCTTGTATTGTGCGAGAACTGGTTCCTATTGCTCCACGTCTGATTTCGTTTGCAAATGTGTATAGGTCATGACGTAAGCACTCCTCCTTATACTTTCTTAACTTGTCCCTCATGGTATACTGACAAAGATATGTCAAGATATGCATGTTGATCGGCTTTTGGATGACAAGGAATGCTCCATGCATCTTCACTTGCACACTTGGCAAGTATTGGATTGTCATCAACTGACATCACTATATAAATTTCTATTGTGCATTAGGAAAACTTACTAAGTTTATTGACATGGTGAAATGTAATTATAGAAACTCAGAAAACATACTTATTTCAATATTTGTATTTGCGTATATTAAAAACAAAATCATATTGAAATTTGGCACAAGCGCAAGAAAAACTCTCCCAAAGTTTCAAAGTGCAATAAGAGAGTGATGGATGTCTATGACCAGAACTTATAGTCACACATCCAAGCGCAATAAATGTGCACACGAATTAAATTTTTTACTTTGCTGCTTTTCTCTTTCAATGTAATATTGATTTTCAATATCCTTCAACATGCCCTATATCTTTCTTATCTTTAGACATATATATTGGTAAAACTATCTTCTTTTTCATTATGCGAGTGTCTTCGGAAATGTAAAAACTAAATGACGATCTTTTGTGTTAGATAATATGAAAAACAATGGTTAAAAATGTAAACCCACAATATGGGGATTGGAACAATACATCTTATCCCCTTATAAAACCATCATGACGAATCATTTTGTACACATTTAAGAGGCATCTTTTCTAAGTAGTTTTTCATTTTTACTTCTTTAATGGTTACTTTGCTGCCTCTCTCCCTCAATGTAATATTGATTTTCAATATCATTCAACATAAATCTTTCTTTATCTGTAGACAATATATTGGTAAATCTATCTTCTTTTTTATTATGCGATAGTCTTCGCAAATGCGTATTTTTCTATACACAGAAAACATTGTATCAAACACTCATGCAAATGTTTAAAAGCACTCAGATACATGTTTAATACACTCTAGAAGCAATAAAAAAATTCTTATGTTTCTAGTAGGGTAGTCGAAATAATTGTCCCTAAAATATATGAACTGTAGCGGAATAATGGTAGTGTCATTAGAATTCATACTTGTGTAAGCTCTCCCACCCATCTGACCACTTCCACCCACCCCCAATCTTGCCCGTCGGCCGCCTCCACTCACCCCAAATCCCCCCCATCGCCTCCTCAGCTCCAAGCGCCTCCACCCCCAGCTCTGCACCCGCCTCGTGTTTCTCTCATTATCTTTCTCTGGAACTCTCTCTGATCTCTGCCGAAGCTTGCAAGCGAGAGAATCCCAAAGATGCATTTTCTAGTCTCTCAGACTCTTCGGAATGCTCAATGCGTTTTCTAGTCTCTCATACTCTTCGGAATGCTCGTCGTTTCGTTCTAGAATTTGAGGTTGAGTTTTATATAAAAAAAAATTTATTTACTTGTAACATTAGAAATAGAAATGCAGTGTGTTGTGAGTGATGTTGAACACATTTTGATTTTCTTTTTATATGGTCCACATCCGGTCCTCGGTCCAGGAAAATCCAGAAATCCGGTCCGTCTGGTCCAGATCGACATTCGGTCCGGTCCGGTCATAGCCCTAACCTAATGGTGACAGCCATGATAGCTCGTCATCCCAACTTGTAAAATATAATTTGAATTGGGCCATTGTGCAAATTAGGTAGGGAAAAAGAAAAATGGCTTATCTTCTTCACTGCTTCGTTTCATCTTCATCCACACTAGGAGGCAGGAGCACACTAGGAGCACACTAGGAGGCAGGAGCTTCCATTAATATCCATCCACGAAATAAATAAGCTTGTTTCTTTCTTTCTTCAACCACAGAACAATAAGGTACGGTTCTTTTTTTGGAAAATTCTTATTTCAGAAGTTTTAATCTTACTTGTGCTGATGTTACTGTTACTGTTACTGCTTGGAATTCAACTATGGCTACTTGAAAGGAAAAGGTTATGCATTTACTTGATTGGGTGTTTCATTTCATGCCAGCTTCAGTTGAAATACATCATTTTTGTTCCTTCAATTTTAGGTTCTTGATTTTCATTTATTTGGACAGGTGATTACAAGTATTAGAAGTAGAACCAAAATGTTTGCTATCTGTTTGTGGTTATAAATTTATGGATTAAATAAGGGTCTGTAAAAACTTATTTTTGATTACATTACAAACTTTTCGAGGTTTTGACCTCTGGGATGGAAAATTAACAAGATTAAATGGAGGTATGTAGGGCGGACCCAGGATTTCACCTTGGGGTGTGAAATTATATATGAAGTCTATCGGAATTCTAAAATTACAAAAATGTTGCATACAAATTTTTTATTTTCCAAATTTTTAGGACCCCACTATGCACCCCTGGTTCTGCCCATGTATGTAGTGTATGTATGTTCTTTCTTCCTGCTAAAGGAATGGAAATTTTCTTATGATTCTCCTGCTCTTGCTCTTGCTCTTGTTTAGTTGTGCGATGGGGCTTCTTCTTCAGCATACTCCAACTAGCAGGCAGTTTCTCATTCCAGCTGAAAATGTTGCATCTTCCCCTTGTTTTGTACCACTTTTCTCGAAAAGTAATAGTACTAGGAGGAGCAAGGTTAACAATGCGATTAGGTTTTCCAAGTACGAGTCGTTTGGATTATCTCATGAGTTGTCGATAAATGGAAAGGTAATATATGTTTCCTCTCTATTCAAGTCACTGCACACTCATGAAAACATGTTTGTTTATGACCTTTTAAACGTGGCTCATTTGTGGACTAGGTTAATGGTAGCAGAGGATCTCGAATAAATGTTTCAAAGATTGAAGAATTACTTAGATTTGGCCAAGGCAGAGATGACGACAGCGATGACGATGATGATGAATCAAGTTCGAGTGGGTCGAAGGATGTAAATAAGGATTTTGGTTTGATGGACGAAGACGAGAGAAAAGAGTGGAGGCGAAAGATCAGACAAGTTATGGGTAGCATCCCTGATGTTGAAGAGGAAGTGGACCTTGTTGAAAAGAGGAAAAAGATGCAAGAACTTTTGGCAAAATACCCCCTTGTTGTTGAGGAGGAAGACCCGGATTGGCCCGAGGATGCTGATGGTGAAGGGTGGGGTTTCAACCTAGGCCAGTTCTTTAACAAAATTAGCATAAAGAATGTAAAAAAGGATGATGATGATGATGATGAAAATAATGACAATGATAATGAAATAGTGTGGCAGGACGATGATTATATAAAGCCAATCAAGGACATCACTACAGCGGAATGGGAAGAGGCTACTTACAAAGACTTCAGTCCACTAGTTGTCCTTGTGCATAACCGTTATAAAAGGTTAGTGTATGTTCTGTTAGCTTATTTAATTTCTTTGGGTTCTTATCACGGATAAACGAGTCTGTATCACCTCCGTTCATGATAATGCAAACCTGATAGTGCAGAGGGACACAACTATATAGGCTGAACCAACTTTTAAAGTGAAGAAGTTAGCTTCTTGTCTTACCAAAACCAGAATAAATATGGCTCTCTTATCTTAGATAGCTAAACATCTGACCAAGTTTCTTATAAAATACTTCTAGACACTAGTTCCTCTAGCTAAATAGGGGGTGTGCTTGTGGTCTCAAATAAAATGTTGAAGCACTAGGAGACTTTGCTGACTAGGAGAAAGTATATGGTCTGTTATAAAGTTGTAAATTCTTCTTGAGAGACTTTTCTCCTTCTCTTTCACGAGCTAGCATTTCCTTCATGTTATTTCACTTGTCTTGGTCTCTTGGATATCTTGATACAATTCAATAGTTTGTTTCTTGATGGCATCAAATTTTTCAAACTTGTATGTACTTATTGCAGTCGGCTGGTGTTTCATTTCATTAAATCAAACTCTCAATAAACAGCAAAGATTCGTGCATATCTTTCATGGGCATTATATAAGGCTCCGATCTAATTTACGTCTAGAGCTGTCATAATTATACTGATCCCGAGTAATCTTTGTCTCAACTATAGTATTTGCCTTCTTTGGCCAAGTCGTCTGAATATGTGAATAATGGTGAAGCAAGTTGTTTTGCCTTTTGTGTTCTGTAATCATTAAACCTATTCAACAAAATGCAGACCTAAAGAAAATGAAGAGACTCGTGAGGAGTTAGAGAAAGCCGTGCACATCATCTGGAATTGCAGGTTACCATCTCCACGAGTAAGTAAATCTTTCCCTTCTTCAAACCTTATGTCGTCATCCTTTAGGACATTCGACTAATGAGATATGCAAACAGTGTGTTGCACTTGATGCAGTAGTTGAGCTTGATTTGGTTTCTGCCCTACAAGTCTCTGTCTTCCCGGAGCTCATCTTTACTAAATCAGGAAAAATTGTATATCGTGAGAAAGGTACTGACTACTACTACATTATGTATTCCTGAATATACTATGTTATGTAATCATGAATAAGCACTAGTACTTATCTGTGTCTTGTCTACATTATAATTTCGTTTGTGCTCAGGTGCACGAACAGCTGATGAGTTGTCAAAGATGATGGCATACTTTTATTATGGAGCTGCAAAGCCACCATGTCTGGATGGCTATATAAAGACAGAGGAAGCAATTCCCATTCTTTAAATCACTTGCACTAGTAGCTTAGTACTAGGTCAACAGATATACTTACAGTTTCCTAACTAGAAAATTTAGATGGCTTGGGAGGAAGTTGGAGCTATTTGTGATGAGTGACAGATGTCGAAAATCTTTGCTGCATTCTTTCCCCCTGCTAGAATGGTCTTGAATCCCCTCTGGGTCAAGTGGGGTTGAATCAGCATTTGATGTGTGTTTTGCAGAGGGAAGTTTTCGAGTATGTATGTACATGTGGTTCACAACTAGCTACGAGTCATGTTTGTAATACAATGCATTACGTCGAGCTGTTAAATGCTGAGTTTCTGTTGTAAGATAGACATTATCAGTAGAATTGCAAAGTATAAATTTTTGGATTTCAACAGTTTTCCCCTTTCGTCCCTGTGATTATTTCATCGCCACTGCTCAGGTACGAGTTAACTTGCACTGCATAGTCATGAGCTTGTATCACATTCTTTGCTCCTGATGTTGAATGGAAGAACTAGCACACACAATGTAAGCATAAATTTCAGCCATGGTTGTTCTGTAAAGGTAAAATTAATCAGAAAGCACAGGTCTGGTAGTTGGTAACACATTCGTCCTTGAAAGGAAACATGGCCAAGGACTGGGAAATTTGGAACAACTAAATTATCAGCACTATACCGTCCAAGAATGTCAACCTAATGAGAATAATGAGGTGGTGCATACAGTGGAGAAAGTCACAATATTCCCAGCAAAAGCAGTCTCACAATGGGCTCAAGGTTGTTTGGTGTTCAAGGTGGAGAAGGATGTTTCAGTGGTGGATATAGATTTCCACCTCAATAAGTTGGGTTTTGGCAAGATTAAAGTTATGCGATTCTCTCGTACGGAGTTAATAGTCGAAGGAGAAAATTCAGAAGGTGGCATATCTATTCTGGATACTGCTAAACTTGGTCAAATAAAAGGAGTCGTGGACGCATTTCCATGGAATGAAAAGATTACAAATTTGACTCGTCAAGTATGGATTCATGTGTACGGAATGCCTCTATCAGGTTGGTGCGAGGAAAGCTTCGATCGTTTGGGGGATGCTATTGGTAAAGTCATTCGTGTTGGAGAAGAAACCACCAGGAAAGAGGACTTAAGGTTTGGTCGGGTGTTGATCGAAACAGAAAACATTGAAGTTATTCGGAAGAAAACGACTGCTATTGTCGATGGGGTTGAATTCCCTATTTACCTGGTGGAAGAGATGGAACAGGATGCGATGGAAGAGGACTATTTTGGGTCCGAATTTTCTGTTGAGTCGAGTGTTTCGTCGGAATCATCGTCGGATGGAGCGGAGTCCGTGGCGTCCGGCGGATCAGAAGATGAACAATCTTTCTTGGATGTCAACGGCAACATAAATGAATCAGGCTTGGGACAAGAGAAAAACGGCGGGATTAATTTTGGGGATCAAGTTTCTAAGGATATTGTGGGAATCCCGAGTACTGACAATAATAATAACGTGGTATTGGAGAATGTGGTGCAGAATAATGAGTTTATCAATGCAGGGAGGCTGGAGGGAATAGTTGCTAGGGTTGGTGAGGTTGATGGATTAAACAAGTCGGCTGGGCCATGTGGTGGGCTCAATGCCGAGATGCGCCCAACAACTAAAGGGTTTGACTTGAACATTCGTCCAGCCCAATCACTTGGCTCTGCGGGCGGGTCTATGGATCCGGGTAAGGAGAACTCGGATCCTTTCCAACTTATGGATATTATCAATGGCCAGGAGAAGGCTAAAACATTATCAAGAGCTGAGAAAAAGAAAATGAAGAAAACTCAGAAAGATTTGGCCAAGGCAAAAGAGAGTGAAAATTGGGAGAAGCTGGTGGCGGATTTGAGGGCCTACGAGATGGAAGCACCGATTGGTGAAGGGGCCGACAAGGGTGGCGCTCGGGAAGTCGCGCAGCAGAGTGAGGAACTCGAAGACGGTGAGATCCGGGTTCTTCGTGAAGTCGATGCAAGCATCAAGGTGGGATTACAGTTGGGCTTCGTTGAGGAGATCGATATTCATCAGAACAGGAGGCTATTTAGGGGCTTCGAAGAGAGAGATGAAGCGGGAAACAAATGTCTGGAGCAGAGAAGCTCGGAATCCTCTAATGGTACTGGCGGCGACCCAAGTTGCAGATGAAGATTATCAGTTTCAATGTTAGGGGTTTGGGTCACATTCGAAAAAGAAGGGAGGTCTCGGAACTGATACGGAAAGAACGGCCGGATTTTATCTGTCTACAGGAAACTAAAAAGGTTAGTTTCAACCGAAAGTCTGTTGCTAGTTTATGGGGTTTTTCTGAGTTTGAGTTTGCGTATTCTGGGGCGGATGGAGCTTCGGGGGGCCTATTGTGTATATGGGATAGCAAGGTATTCCAAAAGCAGAGTATTTATGGTGAAAAGGGCTATCTGGAAATATCAGGGGTGTGGAACGGAGCTCTGGTTTATCTTATGAACGTATATGGACCTAAGCTGGGCAGTGAGAAAAAGGAACTGTGGGTCAAGATCAGGGAGAGAGTTTCGATTAGTCGGTCTAAATCTTGGTGTATATGTGGTGACTTCAACGAAATACGGGTGGAGTCGGAGATGAAAGGGCTTGGGAAAAGGGGAGTGAACAATGATATGCGAACCTTTGATCAGTTCGTGAAAGATATGGAGTTTATTGATCTGCCCCTTCAAAGACGTCGCTATACTTGGTACAGGGACAACGGAACTTGCTGCAGCCGGTTAGACAGGTTTCTCTTGTCGGAAGAATGGTTAAGTAAATGGTCTAATCTTACCCAAAGTGGCTTGAAACGGAAGGTTTCTGATCACGCTGCGATAATGCTGTTTCAGGAGAAGTTGGACTGGGGACCTCGCCCTTTTAAGTATTTAAGCGGCTGGCACAAGGATGCTGAGTTTCTGAAATTGGTGAAAGAATTTTGGATTAACGCTAAGGTGACTGGATGGAGCAGCCACCGGGTCAAGGTAAAATTGCAGCAACTTAAAGATGTTATTAAAAGTTGGCACAGAAATTCGTACGGCACGGTGGATTTGGAAGCTGTGAAGTGGTGTAATAAACTTTTTGAGGCGGATGAGAAACTCCCCCTTGCTTTGAATGCTGTACAGGGTGGAGAGTTCCCTGAGTTTCTCCCTGATAAGTTGCAGGCAGTTCAACTGGAACAGGTGGAAGCTATGGACAAATTAGGGAAAGCTCTCGACCTTAAACGTAATATATCTTACCTCCAATCAAGGGAGAAATGGAGCAAAGAAGGAGATGCGAACACGCGGTTTTTCCACGCGTGTATCAAGAGTAGAAATCGCCTCAAAGAATTGAAAGGAATTAGAATTGGCGGGCGTTGGGTGGAGGGGGTCAAGGAAGTGAAAGCAGGTATCTTCAGCTTTTTTGCCAGTCAGTTTGGGATGGAGAATAAGTTTCGCAACTGTGTTATGGGAATTTCGGGGGGCTGTTTGGGCAGGGTGGAGAGGGCTGAATTGGAAGCAGCGTTTGATAAAGAAGAAGTGCGGCTGGCTGTTTGGGACTGCGGTCTGGATAAGAGTCCTGGCCCCGACGGATTCTCCTTTCATTTTTACCGTCAGTTTTGGGATGTGATTGGGGATGATATTTGGTCCATTCTCAAGGACTTTCACAGGAACAGCAAGCTGGCTAAAGGGATTAACTCTTCTTTTATCACTCTTATTCCGAAGGTTCGCAACCCGGTCGCTATTGAAGATTTTCGTCCAATTTCCCTGATTGGCAGCTTATATAAAATCGTGGCGAAGGTTCTGGCCAAAAGGTTGGCTCCCAAGTTGGATGAGTTAATATCAGTGAACCAATCTGCCTTTGTCGGTGAGAGGAATATTTTGGATGGAGTGGTTGTAGCTAATGAAATTATCGACGAGGTTAAGAAGAAGAAAAGGAGCTGCTTCATCTTTAAGATAGATTTTGCCAAAGCATATGACACGGTGTGTTGGGATTATTTCACTGAAATGATGTATACCATGGGTTTCGGCAGTAAGTGGATTAATTGGATAAGTACGTGTGTCTCGACGGCTTCCTCGTCGATTCTTGTTAATGGATGTCCTACGGAGGAGTTTGTTTTGCGTCGTGGTCTTCGGCAAGGTGACCCCTTATCGCCATTCCTTTTCTTAATTATTGCGGAGGGTTTAAGTCTGATGATGCGGAAAGCCTGTGCATCTGGGGTTTTTAAACCGGTTACTGTTGGGCAGAAGAATGTACCTGTTTCGCATCTCCAGTTCGCAGATGATACTATTTTCTTCGGCGAGGCCACAGAAAGTAATATCACGGCACTGAAAGGAATTCTCAGGTGTTTTGAAGCTTCGTCAGGTTTGAAAATTAATTTTAAGAAAAGTAGCCTTATTTGTGTGGGGGTGGACAGTGCGGAAAGTGCTGAGTGGGCTAATAAGTTGAACTGTACTGAAGGTTCTCTTCCTTTCTCTTATCTGGGTTTGCCGCTTGGTGCAAGTGAGAATAGGTTGGGGTGCTGGGCTACTGTGGTCGAGAAAATCACGAACCGGTTGAAAAGGTGGGAACATAATTTTCTGTCCTTTGGGGGGAGACTTACTCTGTTGAAATCCGTGGTGGGGTCCCTGCCCCTGTATTTTTTGTCTCACTTCATAGCCCCTAAAGGTGTGATTCGTAAACTCATCGGTATCCAGGCTCATTTTCTGTGGGGAGGCAAGATTGAAGGAGGTCGCAAAATACATTGGGTGGACTGGCAGTCTGTCTGTAAATCGAAGGATGAAGGTGGACTGGGTGTAAAGGAATTGAGAGCTTTTAACTGTGCATTAGTCGGTAAGTGGGGCTGGGCCTTACTGACGAAATCTGGAGGGCTTTGGAAAGAAGTTATAGAGTCGAAATATGGTGGCATCCGGGTTTGTACGGATCAGTGGCGGAAAACTGGGAAAAAACATGCTTCATGGTCCTCGTGGTGGCATAATCTCGTTTCTAAGGTATGTTCTAAATCTTGGTTTTGTGATAACCTGTCTGTTTGTGTTGGGAGGGGTGATTTGACAAAGTTTTGGGATGATCCCTGGGTGGATAAAGGGTACATCTTGAAAAACCATTTCCCGAAAATGTATGAGTTGGAGCAGTTTAAAAACTGTTCTGTGAGGAGAAGAGTGAACAGTTTCTTCCTGTGGGAATGGAAACGTATGCTGAATAAGGAGGAATTAAGTGCAGTAGAAAATCTGGAGCTTCTTCTTTATCCTTTTCTTTCCAGAACGGAGGAACATGATGTATGGTGCTGGGGTAAAGGCTCGTATTCTGTTAAGGAAGGTTATGACCAGGTTCAAACCCTGTTAAATATTGAACCTCAGCCATTATGTGATGCTGGTGGTTTTAGATGGAGGCAATGCTTGTGGTTTAAGGAGGTCCCTTTAAAGGTTACTTGCTTTGCATGGCAAACGGTTTTGGATAGGATTCCTTCTTGGTTCAATCTTCGCGCCCGCCGTGTTATTCATGAAGAAACATCAATTTTGTGCAAAAGGTGTGATCAAACGGAGGAAGATGGGTTTCATATATTGATTGGGTGTGATTTCGCTAAAGCTGTCTGGTTGAAGATTGCAAATTGGTGCAATTTGCATTGTGCTGATATTTCGTCGTGTAAACAACTGATAGCATCGACGTCTCTGGGTGCCAGGACCATGAAGGTTAAGGAGGCTAGGATCATATGCCTAGGTACCTTGTGGGAGATTTGGCGAGCAAGGAATGCGCTGCTGTTTGAAGACACTAATAGCTGTCCTTCGGATGTGGCAGAAAAGGCAATTAGAACTTTGTGGTCGTGGTTTAAAAATGCGGGTAGGATAAAAACCGGTCATAGCTTTGATGTGTGGAATCATCATCCGGTAGACTGTATTTCTTAGCTGGGCTAGTCAGGGTGGTTTGGATTGTAGAGTTTAGTGCCCAGGTGCTGCTTAAGTTCCTTTTGGTTTTGTTGGCTTCTTGCCTTCTAACCTCTCTGTAATTGTTTACTTTTGTTTCTCCCTATATATATATAATTTGGCCGTTTCAAAAAAAAAAAAAAAAATTTATCAGCACTATGCCGTGTTTATGGGGAATGATTTGTGTGACCAGCATTCAGCAACAAAACTACAATGAGCATCTCGAGCAGACTCCAAGTCCGTAAGTCAAATGGAATTCTACTTAAGTCCGTAAGTCAAATGGAAAGGTTTGGAGGAGACGAGAAAGTATTTAATAACCTTCATTAATTACAAGACATAGGCTTCGTGAAATATACAAATTTACAGAGATATTATGAAGAAAAAAGCTTCCAAATACACTTGTACGGTTGGTACTTGGTGTTGAATGGCTTTCTATTTCATTATAAAAATATAGTTGTCTATCCTCTATACTATTACAAAATAAAAAGAAGTGTATAGGGTAATTAGCGGACCGTAATTAGCACTACAAGAAATAATGCTTTTTGTGACACCTTTTTTTTGGGACTGTTATTAACCGTCCCAAATAACACCAGCTGGGACGGTTATTTGTTATTTGGGACGGTAGTTAAAAATATTCCAACCAGCCAGAATCGAACTCGAAACCTACGGGAATGTAAAAGACTTATACATCTGGGCTTAGCCACTCGGCCAAAGCTAATTTTCAAAATCAATTGAAAGTTAACGGATTATGTAGTATAAACAATTTAAACTAAAACTTAGATCCCCAAATTGATTTCACTGCAAACCTAACTTTTTTAGTCAATTGAATTCAACGAGCAGAGCAGCGGACGTTTTCACCGGTAGAGCTCTTAGCAGCCGACGTTTTCACGGGTAGAGCTCTTTCTACTTGTAATTCAATTCTATTCATTCATCTTCTACTTGTTTTCACGGATTTAATCTTGGAATCTTCATCAGAGCTCTTTCTCTTTCCCTTTGGATCTTTCTCAGAACTCTGATACTCATTGATATCAGTTCAAGTGAAGCGAAAATTTCAATTCATGAAGTGAAACTCTTTCTTCTCCTGTATTTGGTAAACCCATCTCCACTTTTCACATTTGCTATCTGATATCTGATTGATATCTGTATTTGCTGGAACATTTAATAAGTTTTTCTCTATTCTTTGTTTCCTTAAATACTTGCTCATATGACTGTTTGATTATTGTTAATAGACAGATTGTGTGGCACATGTTAGATTTCTGGTCTATTTGATTGATGTTCGATATATGTTGTGATTTAGCGTTACCTTGCTTCTCACACCTATTGCAGTTTCTGTTCAATTATGTTCATAGTCGAGATTGTGTTATACAGTAGTACTTTTTACATTTCAGCTTCACTACAGTTTCTATTCGATTTATGATGATTGTTCAGCCTGTGATACTTATTTTTCCAGATACAATTGGCATGGATAAAAGTTGGATAAAAATTAGAAATCGAATCGCGCCTGACTATTTGAATGGTGTTGAAGGATTTATTGATTTCGCTTTCGAGGGTTTGACCGATGAGGCTAAAGTTTGGTGTCCATGTGTCAAATGCAATATTTTGGTCAAGCAAAACTGAAAACAGATATACGAACACTGTGTTATGTTTGGATTTCTTGAAACTTACACTAATTGGATATCTCACGGGAAGATCTCAAATAATATAAAAGGAGATGTTGAATGCAGTGAGGATGATGAAGATGATTTGGATGGTATGTTTCAAGAAGCGTTAGGATATTGGGCGGACATTGATTTTGAGGAAAGTGAAGAGCTGAGGAGCGTTGAAATTGACGGTGACACTCAAACATTTTTTGATGTGTTTAGAAATACTAATCAAAAATTGTTTCCGGGGTGTAAATACAGCTTACTGTCTTTGATACTCCGACTATTCAGTTTGAAGACTACTTACCGTTGGAGTAATACATCTTTTTCGGCGTTGATGGAGGTCTTGAAACTTACCTTGCCTCAGAATGACTCTTTTCCAGACTCATATGTGGATGCGTGGAAGATTATCAAGCGTTTGGGTCTTGATTATAAGAAAATCCACGCATGTCCAAATGACTGTATGCTTTATTGGAGAGAAAGTGAAAATGCTACAAGCTGTAGCAAGTGTCAACAGTCACGGTATAAGACTTATGGAGAAAACAATGAACCTTCGAATAGTCCTGCTAAGGTGGTGAGACATTTTCCACTCATTCCCAGATTGCGGAGGTTGTTCATGTGCTCTAAGTCCTCAAAATTGATGAGATGGCATGCAGATGGGCGGATAGATGATGGAGTATTGAGGCATCCTGCTGATGCTTTAGCCTGGAAATAATTCGATCAGCTTCATCCTCAGTTTGCTAGTGATATTCGAAATGTTAGGCTTGGACTTGCCACAGATGGATTCAATCCTTTCAAGTCAATGAGCGTCTCTCATAGCACGTGGCCTGTCATTATTATTCCTTACAATCTTCCACCAGGGATGTGCATGAGAAAGTCGAACTTTATCTTATCTTTGATGATTGACGGTCCAGATGCCCCAGGTAACAACATTGATGTGTACTTACAACCTCTCGTTGAAGAGTTATTGGAGTTATGGGAACCAGGGGTGCGTACCTTCGATGTCACTAGTATGGAGACATTCACCTTGAGGGCTAGACTGATGTGGACCATATCTGACTTTCCTGGTTATGACAATCTTTCTGGATATAGTGTAAAAACTGCACTTGGTTGTCCTATTTGTGGTAATAGCACCGTGTCAAAGAGGTTGAGACATAGTGGTAAATATTGTTTTATGGGCCACCTTAGGTTTTTGGATGAGAATCATGAATTCAGAAATGATTTTCGATCTTTTGATGGCAAAGTTGAACTCCGTGAGAAACCCAAGCGATTATCTGGGGATGATATGCTGAAGGTGTTGGACCATGTGAGTACGGAGTATGGTAAGACATCTAAGAAACGAAAGCGCAATGATGCTGGTTGTAGTTCCATGGATCACAACTTCAAAAAGAAACCCATTTTGCATAGGCTACCTTATTGGAAAGACAACATGCTGCCCCACAACCTCGATATCATGCACGTAGAGAAGAACTTTTCTGATAACACTTGGTGGACAATTCTGGCAATTTATGGAAAGTCAAAGGATAACTTAAAAGCTCGCTTGGACCTTCAAGATATGGGGATCAGAAAATCATTACATCCACAACCACGAGGCGAGGGAAAACCACCATATTTGCCACATGCTTGCTTTGCGATGGACAAGAAGGGAAAAGAAATGTTTTGCAAGATTTTAAAGAGTGTAAAATTTCCCGATGGCTTCGCATCAAACATTTCTAAACGTGTTATGAAGAAAGGTTGCAATCTCACGGGTCTTAAAAGCCATGACAATCATATCTTGATGGAGTTGTTGATGCCAATAGCTGTGAGGCACACTTTGCCAAAGCACGTGAGTAAAGTCTTAATTGAGTTGGGCAACAATTTTAGACAATTATACTCAAAAGTAAGTCGTGCTAGTGACTTTGAAGCGCTAGAGCATAAGATGGCTTTGACATTGTGTAAGCTTGAGAGAATCTTTCCACCATCTTTCTTTGATTTGATGGAGCATTTGACAGTTCATTTAGCGGAGGAAGCTAAGATAGCTGGACCTGTGCAATATCGTTCGATGTGGGCTATAGAGAGGTATTATATATTTTATTAATTCTCGTTGTAATAATCTTTGCATTTTTCGTAAATGACACATTGTATTCAACTATATAGGTACTGGTCAGTTTTGAAGAACTATGTAGCCTCAAAACGACATCCAGAAGCTGGAATGTCAGAAAGGCATTTGGTTGCGGAAGTGATAAACTTAGCTGCTATGTATGTGCCTATCGAGTCGATGAGTGATTATTACACAAGAAACTATGAGGGTTCTGAAAATATTGACAAAGGGAAAGGTCGTGCAATTGGTAAAATAGAAACAATCTTCCTGGATAAGACTTCTTGGATTCAGGCACATCAATATGTTCTTGCAAACTCAGAGGAGGTTGCTCCTTATCGTGAGTAAGTATATATGTTTATTTGATTACATGTTTCTTTCCAACCCTTGATGCAAACAGTGACCCCTAAAATAGTTGTGATTAATGTTGTGTAGGCATCACCTTAAAGTTATAAGTCATGGGAGGCGTCGATTGGATGCATATGAAAGAAGAAAGATTCATAACGAGACATTTCACCAGTGGTTTACTGATCATGTATGTAAATTTCATTTATTAATCTTTTAGCATATATTTTGTTATGTTGACATTATTAAACTTAATTATATTGTAGGTTAATCAATTAGAGAAAAGTGGTAGACATGATGAGTTGAAAGAGAAAGTTAGATGTTTGGCAAGGGGTCCTGAAAGATGGGTGAAGAGATATTCTGGCTATTTAATCAATGGTCTTAGGTTTCGAACAAAAGAACGAGAAAAGGGTCTGAACACACAAAACAGTGGGGTCTTGTTGAGTGCAGTTACGGAGAGCTATTCAAGCACAAAGGATAAAAGGCCTATTTATGGGGTTGTTAAGTTTTTTGGTGTCTTGACGGATATCTTTGAGATACGATACCCAAATGAGATGACCTATGTGGTATTCAAGTGTGACTGGGCAGACCACAATGCTGGTGTAAAGATTGATGAGTTGAATTTTACAATGGTAAATTTCAATCATTTGTTGTACAAGCACAACCGCATCTCAGACGAACCTTTTATGTTAGCTACTCAAGCTCAACAAGTGTGGTATGTACAAGATCCCGTTGAACCAGATTGGTCTGTTGCGGTGAAAATGTTTCCTCGTGATATAGTGGATATCACTTCTGATCAACCAATAGATGATGTTACTAATGAACAAAATGACGGTACATCTCATGAGCAACCATTTGGTGATAGCTCTTTGGATTTGGATGGTGATGAGATGTGGCTAAGGAATGAATCCGAGGGAAATATAGTTGATGAACCTGATGTTGAATTTGATCATATGATTGAAATTAAAATGCCGTATTTGGTGTCCAGGATGAAAATGAGGATGACGAAGAAGACATCTACCATAGTGATGAGGAAGTTGGTCTTGATGAAGTGAATTATAGTTGTTCTAATGAATAGTGATTGATTGTCTTTGTATCCATATTTAGTTTGGTCGCTGTAATTGGAATTTGATTATGGATTTTGTAAACTTTGTTCAATGATGAGATTTGTAGTTTTGACTTTTGAACTAGTTGCAATTTGTGTGTGCATGGGATGGTCTACTCTCAGTTGTTACTACTGCTAAGTTGTTTATTGGTTCACCTTTTTTGTAGCTAGATTGAATTCTTGGGTGGAATCAATCAAAGCAGAAGAACAAGGCGAGGCGGCATTCTGTTTGATAGACTCTCGTGAAGCTGCCAAGATTGGGACCTTAAGATGCTGAAATGGCTATTTATTGACCCCTGAAATGGCTAAACTTAGTTGCTTTGATGTGCCTGTATGAGTTACCTGAGGAGAGGACTGATATGACAACCTAGCTAGCCATATGATCTGATTCTGATCATTTGCATCATGCCTGTAGTGGAACTGGTAAGCATATATGTGAGTAGTATGTGTGCTAAATTTGAAAGTATTTCAAGTATATGTATCATAAACTCTGCTGATTGGTAATGTTTATAGTAAGAGTCTGATGCAAATTTGCTCTCATATTCAGTTGGTGCAGCATACTTTCAACTTGTTCTTGTCATATAAAAGTCTCGTTTTATGATTCAAAGTCAGGGAAATGTTCAACAGTTCAAGAAGCATCATCGAACTCAAACTCATGTGGTAGGAAGATCATTTTTCTATTTTCTATGATTTTTTTCTGCAAATTTGCTCTCATATTCAGTTGGTGCAGCATACTTTCAACTTGTTCTTGTCACATAAAAGTCTCATTTTATGATTCAAAGTCAGGGAAATGTTCAACAGTTCAAGAAGCATCATCCAACTCAAACTCATGTGGTAGGAAGATCATTTTTCTATTTTCTATGAATTTTTTCTGCTATATATTTTCTTTTGAGTTTCAAGCTCTTTGCAAGTTTGTATAATAGTCAATTTAGAATATATATACTAGCTCAGGTAAAAAATTGCAGTGTTAAAGTTTCTCCAAATTAGAACTGTAAAAATTTAAGTCAATAGTCAATTTAGAATATAAAAGCTCTAAAATTCTAGTCAATTTAAAGTCAGTACTCAGTAGTACTTGGTCAGGTAAAAAAATTTGGGCCAGGCCCAAGTAATTCACGTTTGCAAAGCTTTTTAAATTCAACCAGCTCATTTCTTCCTTTACTCATCTCACCACAGTCCCGCTCCTCAGCCCTAAAAGAGAAAGCTCATCTCACCGCCGCCATGTATTCACCGGAAATCTCGTGCTCTCAATTGTCGTAGCCTCTATCAATTTCTGTAGATCTCGATCGCCGCTGTTCGCTTCCCCAGAAATCAACGATCGCCGCTGTTCCCTTCACCGAAAATCGAAGATCGCCGCCGTTTGCTTCCCCGAAAATCGACCTCAATCTAAGTTTTTAAAGGTATTATGTATATTGTTCGATGATTCATTCAGATCTCTCTCATTTCGATTTCGGCTTTGGATCCTTACAGGTAGCTTGTTTGCTCGTTTCGAATTTCTAGAGCCATTTGAAGCTCTTGAAGCTCAAGTTTCTTAAGGTATTGCGTTTCTTCATATTCAGTATAGTTTTACACTTAGGTTTGGTTCAGATTAA
>JAYMSL010000088.1:0-42373 GCA_036897195.1 Plantago coronopus
TGTGTGTGGGGTAGCTTCCTTATTTGGTAATGGGTAAAGTTTTGTGGGACATCCAGAAATGGAAAGTGGGTAAAGTTTTGTGGGACGGAGGGAGTAGTATAACTTTAATTTGTTTTTCCTTTGAACAAATTTGATCTGTTCTCCTCTTGCTTTTACTAGTAACAAATTCCATTTTTCGAGTTGACCTTAAGAAGATGATTAAACGCATGACGCGAGATTTACTGTTAAAAAAGGAAAAATTTACACTAAGTCAGTTAGTTAGTTTCCGGGCAATGCATCACACGATAATTTCCTGCAACTTAATAGTATATTTTTGTATGTTGGGGGCCCACCCAATGTTGTTGTTTCATTGCTGACGTGACGCCTACTATTTATCCCCTTGCTTGTTTCACATACATACAATACAATTACAACCCATCTTCTAGCACTGCTACTAGTTCTCCATCATCTATTTAATACCCTCCTCAAATTCCACCAGTTTAACCAAACACACCCAAAATCTCTACTCTCTCCCTCCTCACACGTACACACACAAACTACCACAATATTAACAAATGGCAGCTAACGGCAACGGGAATGGTGTCGTCGTCGTCGATGCTCGCAATCACGCCAGTTATCCCAAGATTAAGTTTACTAAGCTCTTCATCAATGGAGAGTTCGTCGACGCTCTATCAGGTTCACCTTTCGATGATACTCCTTTACTGCAAGTTTTCTTTTTTGATGTTTTATGGTGATTCTAGCTTGTTTGGAGTAGTGATCGATAGTTAATTGGTTGATTGGGTATCTATTTGTTGTATATTTCTCTGCATCTGTTGCTAATCTCGATGAAGTTATGGAAAACGTTAAAAACTACTACTACTAGTACTACTATATGTTTCTATACTGTTTTAGATTAATTGGTTGGTGGGCATGCACTAGGCTAGTAGCCTGCTTGCTCGTTTCATCTATTAGTTCTATTGGTTACACCGCCCCTCTCTCTGTAAAAATCAACGGGTTAACCAATGTGAGCTCACAAGTTGAAAATGAAGTCCTCAACTTTAATAAGTCCACCACTCCATCCTATTTTGTATATATAGTTTTGCTGTCATGGTGCCTGCCTGTACAAGTTGTTTCCAAACATTGGTTACAGTCTATCATTTCAAATATTGTTACGAAATCTTTAAAATACCGAGGACTGATTGTCATTTCATTGAGTTTTAAAGATATCGAATTTTCTTACTCTATAAATCATAGTTTTGAAAAGAGAAAATAAGAGTGTTAATTTTAATGTCAAAGCTATTACTGTGCTTAACTTAGCTCCTTAACTCAATGTCAAACCGTCTACAATAGTCTATGCCATGAAACTATTATATGCACCTAACAATAACAATCATCCACATATAGAGTATAGTATTCTGGTAGTTGGTACTTGCTAAGAGCCTAAGACTATCCATTCAAATTTAGAGATCGGAGTTTCGAGTCATTCGAAGATGATTCGATAAATGGGTAATTATTATTGATTCTGATTTTTCAGTTTAAAATGAAAAAGGTACCCTACTGCTACTATGTTTTGTTGTTCTTACATTTTCAGTTTTGTTGGTCAAATCCATTTAACCAATCAAACATAATATGCCATACAATTTAAAAAATCAAACGTATGTGATTTGTGAAAGTGAGGGGGACTATTAAACAAATAACAAGATTTGTTTCATGATTTGATTAACTCTAACTAACTCCGTAGATTTGGCACGGACTAGCCAGGCAAGTTGGAATATTGGTGTCCTGAACCATTTAAAATATAATAAACTGCGAATGTAATTGACCACACATGAAAACTACGTTAAGACTTAAGATCACGGGTACATGAAAATTAAATTTTATATAATTTGTATTACTACTATTGTTATTTTTTAATTATTTTATTAGGTATACTGGAAAAAAACTACAGAATTTGACAGAGTGTGAATTAGACCAATCCTAGTTAGCCGCTGCCAATTCCATTTATTGGTCTCGCCGCTCTGTTTCAATATATGTCGTATAGTTTTGTCATTGAGATTCTTTTTGGCCCCTGTTCATATTTTAAACTGCTAATATTGTTAGGAGTATTTTCTAACTCAAAACAGCTTCTTTTCCTCTCTATCGAATTCGAACTTAGATTATCAGCTAGTTCTGCTAAAGAAACACTTGGGTTAGGATGGTTATCTTAGTAGTTGGTGCTCATTGACAGTTTGCTAGTTTATACTCCTAATATTGCTTTCTAGTTTTGCTCATAATTCTCAGATTTTGGCCAGATCTTTTTCCATATTAATGAGCTGACCATGAAATGCTTATGCAGCATTTAATTTCCTATGACTTTTTATTTGTAACTCTCATCAATAATTCACTCTTCCCTACCATTTCAAGTAGTAGTACATAGGAGAAGACATGTGCACCTAACCTAACGCATCAAACAAATAATTTCATTACACTAGGACCACGCAAATCTATATCATTAGCTGTAGTTTGAAAGACACATATGTTTCATAAGAAACTCTCTAGAGTCTGTAGTCTTGCGCGGTTTGGTCATTTTCTCTTACTGCATTCGTGCGTCTATCTAACTATCCTGCTATGCTTCGACGAAGATATTTATGGTGTATTTGTTCACTAATCGCGTTTATTTATCCTTGACTTCTAACACGATGAAATTGGGCAGGTAAGACATTTGAGACTATAGACCCGAGAACAGGAGAAGTGATAGCGAACATTGCTGAAGGTGACAAGGAAGATATTGATCTGGCTGTCAAGGCTGCTCGTCAAGCTTTTGACCATGGCCCTTGGCCTCGTATGCCAGGATCCGTGAGTATATATTTTCTCTGTCTAGTTGCATCATCGACAAAAACTTCTGTTAGACAGTCGAACAGTTTTGCATCAATCAAACAGTACTTAGACCGCCTAACATATGTCTTTATCAGTTATGAATTGATATAAACACAATAATTGATAGCCAAATTATTTAGACGATTATTTGTCATAATATCTGAGTATATACACTGCCAAAATTCATGCCATACTATACATTATCTATTGTTCAGCAGCCTATACATGTTGATAGAGCTAGCATGTTGATCATGACTAGGAAAGATACTTTCTATCTTGTTCGTCAACGCTCAAGACAATAACATTGTTGTTAATTAATGATAACAAGAAAACAGAAATTCCGCTGGCCCTGCATTATAGTAGTATACTTCTTTCTGTCCTGTTTCAATGATGGCAGAATAAGATAATTGGATAATCCCCGGTACAATTGCGTATGTTGGATTCAGTCACTTGAACTGTGAATACTTGTCACAGGCACATTCAATGACTAATATTATATAAACATGACAATGATTTCTCTACGTTGACAATTTATATTTGACTTCGAATTATTGTACAACTAAATAATATAGCCAGTTCCATTGAAGTTATAGCGACTCCTTGATTTTGGGTATGTTCATTGCTTAATGAATCTGCCAGTCAACTAAGGGGTTCCTTCACTTTTTTCTAAAGTTTAGGAGGCATTAGAAATTCAGCCTAATTTAACCTGATTCTGTTTTGAAGGGTATCTCGGTACTGCTTGACTGCAACTTGAAAAAGGGTTAAATCGGTGACAGATTTCATCTGAAAGATTCTTGTTCTATAGCATATACTGTTAATTGTTTTGAAGTTGAACATATGCACTACCTTGCTTTCATGTCTGAAAGCATGTTAACAGCTGTATGCGTATGTGCTGAATCTGCTTACTTAACCAATATCAGGAAAGGGGAAGAATAATGTTGAAATTTGCGGACTTGATAGATCAAAACATAGAAGAACTAGCAGCCTTGGACACAATTGATGCTGGAAAACTGTTCATGATGGGCAAGATAGTGGATATTCCCTCTGGGGCAGGAAATATACGTTACTATGCAGGCGCAGCTGATAAAATTCATGGTTCCACGTTGAAAATGTCAAGGTCATTTCAAGCATATACTTTGCGTGAGCCCATAGGTGTTGTGGGCCACATCATACCCTGGAACTTCCCAACCCAAATGTTTACCATGAAAGTTGGTCCAGCCTTGGCTGCTGGTTGTACTGTAGTTGTCAAACCCGCTGAAAAGACGCCCCTTTCTGCTCTCTTCTATGCTCATTTAGCCAAGTTGGTAAGTCTGAATTCATGTACTATTATCATACTTTCCCTCAATGGCTCAATAAAATACTTATCCATCTGTATTGGAAGTGCAGGCTGGTTTTCCAGATGGAGTTCTTAATGTTGTGACAGGTTATGGGCATACGGCTGGTGCAGCTATTAGCTCACACATGGATGTTGATATGGTGAGGACTTGAGAAATGCATATTTAACAGTTAACTCATCACAAATTGGGGATAAAGATAGAAGCTGTATAGTCTAAAATTGTCTTCTTTCTCTGATTATTTTAGTAACTTTTTAAATTATGGTCCCTATTTGTTTTTCCAGGTTTGTTTTACAGGGTCTACCGAAGTAGGACGTCATGTTATGCAAGCTTCAGCATTAAGCAACCTAAAACCTGTTTCCTTGGAACTGGGAGGAAAATCCCCTTTCATAATTTTTGACGATGCTGATGTTGATGAAGCCGCTGGTCTTGCTTTCCAGGGGGTCGTATTTAACAAGGCAAAGTCCTTTCTGTTTGACCTCTTTCTGGAGCAAAATACCTACCTCGTACCACTTCAAGATCTAAATTTTCCCCTTTATTTTCTTTGGTCCAGGGTGAAATATGTGTGGCTGGTTCTCGTGTTTTCATACAAGAGGGGATATATGATAAGTTGATTGCCAAGTTAGTAGAGACAGCAAAAAACTGGGTTGTAGGCGACCCGTTTGAGCCAAATGTTCACCAAGGACCTCAAGTATGCTTCTGATTCACTGCATTTTATGTTTGAGCTTAAGGAACAGTATAACTTGTTTAAAGAGTGTTCGATTCCAGTGTTCTTTGAGATTGATCCGTGATTTTATGCATCTAACCAGGTTGATAAGACACAGTATGAAAGAATACTTTCATACATTGATATTGGAAAGAAGGAAGGTGCAACTTTATTGACTGGAGGCAAGGCTCTTGACAGAAAGGGTTACTATATCGAACCGACAATCTTCACTGATGTATCAGTAAGTTCTAAAATCAAGACATTTTATCTGCATGTGTCAAATTACTGCATTCTGATAACTGAGTCTTCAATCGTTTTTGCAGGATGATATGACTATTGCCACAGAAGAAATATTTGGCCCAGTAATGTCAGTCATGAAGTTCAAGACTGTCGATGAGGTGATCCAAAGGGCTAATGCCACTAAATACGGATTGGCAGCAGGCATCATGACCAAGGACCTGAACACCGCCAATAGAGTATCCAGATCGATTCGAGCTGGCATCATATGGATCAATTGCTATTTCGCATTCGACAGGGAACTTCCATATGGAGGTTATAAACAGAGTGGTTTTGGAAGGGACTTAGGTTTGGAGGCCCTTGACAAATATCTTCAGGTTAAATCGGTCGCAACTCCACTCCATGATTCTCCCTGGCTGTAAAATACACCTTGCTGGATACTTCTGTGTGGTGATTGATCTACTAAACTGGAAATGAACAACGGTTATATCAATAAATTTTTTTGATTTGTGTGGAAATGTTTACCAGTGGTGCACTTCATGATTTCGCCTATCCCCTATCGTTCCTTGTTGATAAACACATAGTACTATGTTTGTGTTAAGTTCATGAAAGGCTGGTGTACAGAAATTTACAATGAATAAAATTGAGCCCCAATAAAGAGAAGAGAATAAGTCTGCTGAAGTACAATTAAGCCTTTTCTATAAGCATCCTTGAAATCTGTCTATATACAATTTGCCTATGCCTGTAAAAAAACAAAAGAGCTGCGAAAATTTGAACTTTCTGCTGTACCGACAAAGCCTTACAATGCAGCTTAATTATCGAATATTGCAGTCAATGATCAGCAGGAGAGTAGTTGTAGATGGCCATATGCATCCAGCAAGGAGTGACTGCCAGAAAAGATACAGACTACACACAGAGGAATTCGAATCCTTCTTTATGGCATCAAATGGCTAGTTTAATTCTGGAACATCAACTAAACGCTCTATCATTTGCAGCTGATCGTACGGTGCAATCTGCAGAAAAATAACAAATTAAAAAATGGCCTGGAAGTGGCATGGTATGAAAAGCCAGCTGTTAGATACTTAGATGTAATTTTGAGAAGAGAGTGACAACTCAGTTTTTAACAGTCTCCCAAAATCGGTTTCCACCTGTAGCAAAATCGGTGATATAACAAACCGACCAAATTGCCAGGCCTAGTTTTATTAGACTGATGGAATTCGATATATGAGGAAGGCATAGCAGCTTAGAAGTGTTAAGTCATAACTAGACTTGATCATGTAGGAATATATATCACAGAACCATGGAGACAGAATCACAGAACATTTGCTTGTATGAATTTGAAAGTCGAGTCTGGAAAATATAGCTGGATATAGTACCTGACTAAATCCATCAGGCCACGTTATTGATACTGCATAGTTCCCCATAGGTCGAATATCTTGAGGTTCAATGTCCTCCGGTACATCTGTGTACTGAAGTTTCTGCTCGCCTGACCATTCATCCTGTTTAAGCAGACAGAAAGGGTGTAAGGCACCATGTTATAGTACTGTTTGAGTTAGATATCAGTGTGGCGGGAGCTTTGTATTATTGACGACAATACTGCTGAGAAATCAAACAGAGGAGTTATATTTCATCACATACCACACTTTGGGCAGATCGATCATTTCTCCTGACAGTAGCAGGGTGCAAATAGAACTCTTCGTCTGATTTGGGAACTTTAACTCGGATAGCCTTCATGGTTTTATCATAAGTTACTGCAGTAGAGACTGAGGCCAAGAACAAACATATTAATATGTTGGATCAACGCGACCTCAGGCTTAAAAAGGAAAGCAACTCTGTTGAGGTACCTTGTTGGCGGATTTTGGCACATTGCTGCACAACACAGACACCCAAGTCTTGAAATGTTCTTGAAACGTCTCCTAGTGGATCTGCAACGACTTCAGGTACACCACTGTCTCCAGATGCCGATAGCTGTAACAAATTCCCCGACAGTTTAAATTGCTAATGAAATGGAAAATGATATGAAGCTTACACTATACTTCATCTTTTATCTTTCTTAGCAGGCCTGCTTTCTAATATAACAGGCTCTCAATGATACTTGTTGCATTTAGATCCAGTTATGTATCAAATTCTCCTGGTCATGGACACAGTTATGACTTATGATGTTCCTAAAGGAAGACACTCACTGTTGGGCGGATAGGGAGCTCAAATAGATTGGGGATGCCAAACTGCTCGACCACCTGCAAATAAACATATCCAGTAAGCAAAATCCTCATGAAGTGATCCTATATTTAGGACAAATAGATGGAGTGAGTATAAGATGACAAAGAAGAGGAACCTGTGCACCGGAACCTCTTCCAAACGGATAATAGCGTTTTCCATCAGCTTCAAAGTGACACATGTTCTCAACAACGGCAACGCAAGGTACCTTCACAAACAATGTACAAATCAATAAAGTACCAGGTACATTATTCAACCAAAAACAGAATGGTTTGAAATTAAAACCCAGCTTAAAGAGAAGTACTGGACATATCTCAGACAAGATGCAATATATATATCAGAAGAAAAAAAGGCACACCTCAAGCTTGGAGAACATGCGAACTCCTTTTGCAACGTCAATGAAGGCCAGCTTCTGAGGTGTGGTAACTATTACAGCAGCTGTGAGTGGGACAACCTGAAAGTTTAACCTTAACCCGGTTCATTTATGAGTAGCACTCAGCAAACTGCATCAAAACGAAAACAGTACTAGTACAATTTATCATGAATTACAAGTACATGAAAACAATACCTGGCACAATGTAAGTTGAATATCACCCGTTCCAGGAGGCATGTCTATGACAAGGTAGTCCAGTTCACCCCTACATAATGGTGATAGAACTTCGCAGTCAATGCAAAAAAATCCTGTACCGAGGATTATAAAAAGTACTACTAGAAATAAAGTCTGACAGCTTTGATATCAGCTTTGTTCATCACTGATATGTTAATAAACCTATTCTAGCTATACACATTACAGCAACATTTACAAGCGAATCTATTCAGCTCACTGGGAAACAGATTGGAGGAAAGAACCAAGAAACTGGCATACCATTCGGTAGTTGTCAGCAGTTGGTTGATTACCCCTGAAACCATAGGACCACGCATAATTGCACGTCCTTGTCCAGCAAATCCAAAAGACACGAGTTTAACGCCCATGTATTCAGTTGGAATGATGGTTCTCTTCTCTGGGTTCTGCAGTCATTTGATGGTTAAATAGTGACTGAGAATGGTAATATTGAATTCGCTAAAGGTGAACAATTACCATTTCAAGTATCCGGTTTTCTGGTGACACCATTGTTGGCAAACTTGGACCGTATACATCAGCATCAAAGATACCAACTCTTGCACCCATACCAGCCAAAGTATATGCAAGGTTCACTGCTACAGTTGATTTTCCCACGCCTCCCTAAAAAGTTGGAATTTATTTATGAAGGAAGATGAAGGCATTTTGTTGAATTAGGATATAGATAGCAATTTGGTACCTTGCAACTTGAAACAGCAACTATATTTGATATTGTTTGTAAACCTGGTGGAAGATCCGCAGCAAAAATAGGTCTCGCAGGTTGGGCGGACATAGTGACGCTGACCTTTTCAACCCAAGGAAGGGCTGCCACCACCTCGTTAGCCTTCTGCTCAAACTGCAAAAGTTGTATGAAGTTAGCAAATCATAACTTTAAGTATTCAACGCTCTACTACATGGACATGTTTTTTTAAAGCCTTGATAGAAATAAAATTATGCAAGCCATCTGAATAATATATAGCATACCATATCCTTCACCGGACATGCTGGAGTTGTAAGCTCTACCCGAAATGAAACCTGAGATTCAAAGTGAGAACGTTGGATAAGGGGGATTGATCGATCTCTATATGCAAAATGAACTACTCATCATCAAGGCCAATCTGTCAAGAGACCTCTCCTGTTTCCTTGCTCACGTCAAGATCCTTAATAAAGCCACACGAGACAATGTCTGTGCCAAAATCAGGATCAATTATCTGGGAGAGGGCTTTGAGAACCTCACTCTCAGCCGTTTCACTTGCAACTTCTGACACGACAGCTGCATCAAAGATGTGGCAAGATTTACTCAGCAACAAAATGTACTCCACAATACACAAAATATACGTCTAAGACAATTATTGAAAAGTTAGTGCAAGCAGCTCAAAGCATTATACCATGCTGATCAGTCCAGATGATTATTAAGGCTTTGTTTAGCAAAGTAGTTGATAACTAAAAGCTAGCTGGAATTCATAGCAGATAAACTAGCTCATCCTTTCAACCATCCAAACATCGATTACAATCATCAACCGCTCTTGGTAACATGGACCATTTGCATGATCTAATTTAGCAGCTCTATAGCCAAATTGTCAAATACTGGAAAAAATATAAACAATGGGAAGACAGACAAAATTCCATAAGGCTTTTTTTTAAGCCATGAACAATAGTATATTAGTACAATTCGGCTCTAGCTTTTCGTAATCAATGGCCGTCCAGTCATGAACTAATTGAACTTTCCAATTAACATCTAATCTAAAGTGTCATGTAGAATTAAGATCCTAAAAATACTTGTCAAATTGTTGAGCCGATAAAATCTTGAAATAAGATAAGAAGGCATTGATTGATTGATTGATTCACCTTGAGATGGAGCAGCTTTAGGTATGACTAAGCTAGATGAATACTGATTAGATGAAATCCCAGCAAGCCTTACAGCATGTCTTTGAGATGGAAATGAAGCTTCAACATAGAATTTCCCGGCCAAGTGAACAGCTTCTACACAAGTGGAAGCAGTTAGTTTGGCATTTGAATGCATAATTTGAAGTGAACAAATATGAAAGAAACTTACTCCCTTTGAGTTGTTGACATTGCTGCGGTTGAGAAGAGCTGTAAAAAGGCAGAGTGGAGGAAGATGGAGCATTGAGAAGCTGCATTTTCCGTCACTCTGTGTGTGTGCCAAGAAGCAAGCAAGTAACAGAGGCTTTTCTGTTATTTTGGGAGTGTAATTGGCAGGGTATATTGGAGCCATACATTTTGGTTGTAAAAGGGTGACATGTAATCTTGGTTCTGTCAGATTCCCGGTATGTTGGCCCATCAAACATCATCCACAAATATATGCATTTTCTTCTTTTATAATCTATTTTTATTTATTTATTTTTCATTAACAATAACAACTCTAAAGTTTTATAAATCTTAAAAACGTTTAGCTTAATATTACTAATTCTAGAAAATGAACACTCGTACCCTTGTGCGGAATTATAAATGTGATGTTAGATTTCAATAAAGGTGATTATGTTTTTTTTTTGGAGATATATTATTAGAGTTACAACCGGTCGACAAATTTCGAATTAATGATTATTGTATATATAAGCTCTAGTTTGTGTTTGAAATACTTTTTAGAAAATTTGATAGAATAAAGATGACGAACAATTGATGATGAACGCTTATTTGAAGGAAAAAAAGGAAATGTCAATTATAGTGCGCTACTGCTCCTATTTCTTTTTCTTTTATAATAGTATAGATGTGCACAATGATGTTAAACGAGTCGAGTCGAGCCGAATATTTTGATATTCGACTTGAGCTAGAGCTAGACCTGGCAATACTGATCCGAAGTAATCCGATCCGAAATCCGAATTTCAATCCGAACAAAGACGGGCGAACGATCCGCAATCCGAATCTGATCCGAAGTATTTCAAGAACCGAAATTGATCCGAAATCTGAATTGATCCGAGCTAATCCGATCCGAAATATATATTAATCCGAAAGAATCCGATCCGAAGTAATCAGACTAAAATTTCATCCGAACAAAACCGATCTGAATGTATCCGATCCGAAGTAAATCCGAACCGAACTAAATTCGATATGAAGTGTCTCGAGTTAAATCTAACTGAAAATCGAAATCATTAGACTAGATACACGTACACATGTTCCCATTTGTTTGTTTTATTCATATGCATTCATATATCTTTCTCTATTATTTTAGACTTGCGGCATTTATGTGTTTGGAACCAATTGTTTGAAACTGTGTTGCTGTTAGCACTTTTCAGTTGATTGTAATTGAAACTATGCTCGATTCATAATCGATTACCCGTTAGACTTAGCGCGTCACACCATCCAACTTGAAGTAATTATACAAACCTGATTTCTTGAATTAATGATACGGTGCACAATTTAATTGAACTTTGAGATTGAATAAGTATTATATTTCATACATCACAAGAAGTATCATCATATAAAAAGAAACTCAGACCCAAATAATCCATATCCGAACTAGATCTGAATCTGAATCCGAAATGATTTTATCCGAAGTAATCCGTTCAGAAGACATCTGAACTACAAATATCCGAACCAAACTGATCCTGACCCGAATTCGAATTTATCCGAATTCGAAATGATCCGAGTCATTTTTATCCGAATCCGATCTAAAACTGAATAGAATCCGAACTACAATCATACGAACTAAACCGATCATGTAATGATCCGAATCATTTTTATCCGAATTCGAAACCGAATAAAATCCGAACTACAAGCATACGAACTAAACCGATCTTGTAATGATCCGAATCATTTTTATCCGAATCTGAATCCGAACTGAAACGAAATTAAATCCGAACTACAATCATACGAACTAAACTGATCTTGTAATGATCTGAATCCGAATTGATCCGAATCCGAATCCGATATGAAATCGAATAAAATTTGAACAAAACTTGACCCGAATTTATCCGATCCGAATCCGACCGAACTATCCGTTTTGCCAGGTCTACCTAGAGTTCAACTGAACCGAACCCGAGCCTTGATCAAAGCATGTTGTGCTTGTGCGGTTTAAATTAGTTTACGTGATTTGCAGGCTAATGCATGAGTTAAAATCTCGGTGATACACTCCACAGGGTACGCTTAAATAGAAGAAGAGGAGAAATACTATTGAATAGGGGGGTTTGAAAGTAAATTAACTCACCCACAGGAAATTAATGATCCCATTCCTATCCGAATGATCTGATCCACAACAAAATTCGGAATAAAATATCCACCTGCTGGAGAAAAGGTCAAACCAAAGACTACTCAAACTGAACAAGATGATCAAATAAACAATTTTCTTCCCCAATCCAAACAAATACCAATTCCCAAATCCCAATCCATCTTCAAAATCAAAACCTCTCTTCTCTGCTAACCCTAATCAGCAACAATGGCCAAACCTCAAATCCTTGTCCTCTTCATTCTCTCTCTCATCACCGTTACCCTGGGCTCCACCAGTATCATTACACCCCACGAAGAATTGACCAAATACGGTTTTCCAGTCGGCCTTTTACCCGCTGGAGTCGAGTCGTACTACCTCAACCACACCGACGGCCGCTTCCTCGTTACCTTCGGCGACTCCTGCCGCATCACTCTCCCTCCTGACAACTACCTGGCCACCTTCTCCAAAAAAATCACAGGTAAAATTGTTGAAAACCGTATTGCTGAGCTGGATGGGATCAGTGTTAGGGCTTTCTTCAAGTGGTGGGGTATCACTGGAATTCAATCCAAAGGAGAGAAATTGGTGTTTGAGGTCGGCATGGTTTCTGCTAATTATCCTTCCAAGAATTTTGACAAGGCTCCCGAATGCGAGGGTCGCAGCTCTTCTTCTTAGAGGTTTGCTTACTCCATTTGTTGTTTTCTGAGCTAAATTATATTGTTTAGTTGATACGCATTAATTTTTAGGCGAAATTTAGGCACCATATTAGAATCAGCTGAATGATCAGTTATTTCTGAGCTAATTTATATTGTTGGAAATGATGCTGGTAGTTTATGCTGAGTTAATCCTAAGTCGGCTCATCTTGATCATGAAAGAGCTCGGAATGGTGAATTTCCTGCAGGTGTTTGAGCTGTTGCATGCTATGTTGAATCATAGCAGATAAGCATGTAGTGGTTTTAAGTATGAGTATGAATAATGATAGTCCTACTGTATGTTTGCGCTCTACTGTGCTATAAAGCTTTTAATGATTGCAATATGCTCTATATGAAGCGGATTATTTCATAGATAAAAGCATAAAGTTGGGAACTTTATCTTTTTTGATCATGGGAACCAAAGATGGTTCGTTCATTGTGGTTGGGAACTTTACTCCTGGGATAATTCCTTCATTATTTTGCCGAGACTTCTTCGTCTATAGTTTTGTCCCATTTTGTCTTTCCAGTGTATCCATTCCTGAACTGGACAGCTAAATTAGGATTTGAACCTTCATGACTGGACTAGACTTAGACTAGACTTACCGATCGTTCATATTGCTGAGGTTTTATTCGTCTTTAGCCAACGTAGGAATCGTTTTTTGGAGAAGTAAACTGGATCTAAGTTTGTCTCAAACTCTCAATCTTCAATGCTACATTGATCTCTGTATGCCAAAAGCCCATATTCAATGGTAGCAGCAGCTCCAAGTAGCCTCCAACAGCCATGTTCCTCCATGGAATTTGCCTGCTTCCATTGTTGCCAAAAGCTGCAGATCCAAGAGTGTCATATTCGCTCTTCATTCTTGCTTGCCAGTCTGTGTCTCAGAGCTACTAAACCATTTACAACATTTATTTTGGTATTTCTAGACTTCCAAGTCCTATTCCATTTTACTCTTCTTTTTTTTTGCAATGGCAGCTCACCATGGCCATTCCACTGTTTAGGCTCTAAATATCAGTTTTGAGGAAAAAGCTGCCTTGTGGAAGGTTCGTTGATTGTCAATCTAAAGGTTTACAGTAATAAAGGTATTTATTTGACCCTGTGTTCACTCATTGGTTAGTGCACAGGAAATGAAGGATAACTCAGTTACATATCATTTTTGGCCATCGCTATGTGATATTGGGATTCTGTAATCTAGTGGTTGACTATAGGATTATCAGTTCTGGACCTAACAGGCGATCATAGTAAATGAATGGTCCAATGGTTCAGCAAACTCAATGTCTCAGTGACTCAATCTTGGTACTGGAGTATATAGATAGGCCTATGCCACCACTTTCATGTGATGTCACGAGTACAGTGCCATTACTGCATTGTGTCGGTATGTGCATCTGTGGATGTTCATCTAGAACTCGGGATTTGGTCTCCTCTGTTTTCATATCGCTGTATGTGTCTTTGTGTCTTGTAACTTGTAAGTATATATTATTCTGCCATCCCTTGCCAGAGCGATCTTTAGCTCTCAAAAAAATTCCCCTAAAATATTTTTAAACTCCTATGCTTTTCAACACATACTCAGGCCTCCTATGTTCTACCTTTAGTTATTACTTAAATACCTCATAGCCAACAGATGAAGATAGAAGGTGCTGTGAAGAGATAGAGATTATGAGACAATTTGGTTCTCACATAACACTTCTGACTGCCGAGATGTGAGAATTATTTAGGCAGCTCCTTATTAAGATGTCCTGAGTTACTTGATTTTGACCCACCTTCCTCAATTTTAGCCTACATATAGGATTGGGGGAGATTATAGGACTCCTACAATGAATGATGTTCTTTTAAGCTTCAATCTTAGTACCTGAGCCATGTGCCTCACCTTAACTGTTCGAAAAATATCAAAGTTACAGTTTGATATTGAGTAAAAAATCACAATCTCTTGAAGGATGTCATTCGTTAGTTTGACTGTTTTAGGATAACTAGAGACGGTTTGGACGTGTAAGCAGTTCTTCTACCCATGTTATGTTCATTTGGCGTCGCAGGACCATGTAATGTGCATCATTTCTGATGCTCCTTTCAATACTGTTTCGCCTGATCAGCTATGATGGAGTCTTGGTGTTACCTTTGACTTCTTTCATTCCAAGATTTGTTTCACATGCAAAGTAATCATGGTCTTCTCAAGTCTTAGTGAAATGTTACTCCACAAACTTACTAGACATGCTTAATTTCTTTTCTTTTTTTCCAGGCAGCAGGTTTGGCTTGAAAAAGTTGGATGGTTTGGAATTTCGGATTTGGAAGTACTTATTCTAGGGCTTCAGAAATTGGGTTAGATCTACACAGCCTGTATTAATAAGAAGCCATGTATATATTGGGAGCTATTAATGTGTTGGATGAATTTGCAATATGTAAAACTGGGCCAAATTCATCTGTTGTAACTAAGATAGTAAAGCCAATAGAGGCTTTGTTGCCATGGGATTGATCAAGTACCGACCACTTTGTGTTGTATTAACACTCAACTCCATGATTATTACATCAGTATTTAACTGGTAAGTAAACTCTGTAGAAGAGGGTACTATACATTACAAGAATCCCAACCCGGCTTACCCGCCTACCACAACTCGAATAATCTCTGCTAGCCCCATGACAATGGGATATTAATGCTGGTAGCACCCCCATGGGTCAGCATGTCTTCTTGTTTTTTTATACGTTTTGCATAATCGATAGTGTTTTGTTACATATGTGATAAAACTTCATCACTAAAGATCGGACTATCGGAGATTGATAAAGTTCACCTAACTTTCTTGTTCTTGTTCGTAGAAATACTACTTCCCTAGAGAATACGAACAGTCGAACACTGTATCGACTGCACCGGCACCATTGTATGGCTTCAAATGCAACCCCCTAAGCTCTACCATCTGAGTTGCTGGATAGAAACCAACTCCTAAACTGAACAGTCTCCTATTGTTGGCAGTTGGTCAACGATTCACATGGGATAAGAGCCCATGATCAAATGACACCACTACATATACATGTGCAATAAAGATGCGATGTTTCATATGTTTCAGGTAAAATCACGAATATGAAAGGTGACTCAGGTTGTCAAACTGAAAGGACGAGTGAGTGATACAAACAGCCCAACATACACTTATCATCATTTCCACAACAATCCAATTCTCCTCCATCTGGAAGAATCTAACCAAATGCACTCCCCATTCCAACCTAAAAGTCACTCTTCAAAATACTTCAAACTATTCTTCACCATGAGTTTAAACAGTATACTTATTTCTTAAAATGGTTAAAAAGTGGATTTATATCACCATTCATTTAGGCGGCTCGGCTCTGTTCAATTTGTCTGAGGATTTTTAAACCTAAATTAAACTTGTTTCTATTTAAATCTAAACTGAACTGAATGAATTTTGAACTGAATTGAACATTACACAACATGAAATTAAGGTGAATTGAACATAGATTTACTGTCTCCCATTTCATTTAGATTATTCGATCAAAATTATGTCATAGTATTGTTTGACTTTTTTGAGACGGGGGAAGTATAAATTACAGTGAAATGAACTCGGTTTTAATCAAATTGAAGTAAGACTAGCTAGATTGTTCATGTGCACTACATGTGGGTGAATATTAATACGAGACTAAGTATTAGCTAAGCAAAGTGGCATGTGCAATCACAATAAATCATCACGTGATTGACAAAACCCACTTCAAAAATCAATTGTTTTGGTATTCAATAATTGAGTAATGTATTATGTATAATTCAAAATGGGTCTCCCACATCCAGCAATTATTAGGGTTTTTCTAATGTATGGTTATACTGAAATTCGTTATCCAACACAACTAGTATTTGGCTCTTACCAATCGCCTAAATTCTTTTGAGATTTTGTCATTTATTTTAATCACAATCTGCTTTAGTGATCACTACATAATACCGACAAACCACCAATTAATATAATAAACTGTAAATCATAAAATCTAAGTTAAATACTACAGTAACTACTCACCAAGTTGTTATATCATAATCAACGGTCATTAGTTTAAGTGATAAGTTAAGTTTACTTAAATAAAATCTTGAGTTCAAACAATGTGGATGTAAAAAAAAAAAATCGTTAGTCGTCTTTTAAAAAGGATCCAACGAAACTTGAATTTAAATGAATTAGTCGGATAAGCATACATGGTAGGGCAGTAGTGAGATAGCATTATATCTCTTGATTGATTATGCCACACTCCCACGTCCAAATGATTATGTGGAAGATTTTGTCATTTATGAGAAATACATATCAATTGCTGTTTATGTTACAGCAATTACATGTAAAGTATGACATGATTAGTGCTTCTTTCGGTGTGATTTGGTTCATTATAATTCTATTAATTACTCCACAGTTTCACCTAATTTCCATCAATCTCATGTTACTGCATTTTAGAGTGGCTAGATGGTTTATCAATAGCGTCATATACAACCCCTTTTCAGTAGATTCTAGGAAAAATTACAAATAAGGGCTGGTCAACATGAACATTTTCAAAAAATTAATTAGGCATTTCAAATTCTAACAAAAAAAAAGTATTTTGCAATAATTTGTACATTATAAGCTAAATGTAACCTTCCGTGTACATTTTGCGCACATTATAACCTAACTACAACCGAAATGTACAGATTTCTGAGTAAAATATATAAATTTTTTGTCAACTGAACGCGTGTTACTATTCTGTCTTTTTTTTTGAAATTGTTGTTTGTAGAGGGTCCCAGTTTGTAATAGATTCTCAATGTGTTCCATTCATTTTGTTCTTATATAATCCTTTATTTAATTGCTTGATCTTTGACTCGATGCATGGTAGATTATTCAACAATAAAATGTTTGTCTTTTCAATGTATACCTATAAGACATACAGTGGTAAGGTGGTAAGGTGCAGGATGTAATGGTAAGAGGTCCCGTGTTCGATTCCTGGAGGTGGAGATTTATTTGGTGATATAAAGTTGGTATTGGTGTGGGGTTATAAGGTTGGTATTGGGTTAGTGTAAGAGTAGGAGTAAGATTAGAATAGATTTGACTCTTCAAAAAACAAAAAAAAAAGACATACACATGCTCGTATCAATGGTGTTTCCAGGGTTTGAAGTCTAAGGCGACGCTCTCTGTATCGGTTATTTTTTCTGAATATCAACCAGATTTTTGAATTTGAAAGAATAACTTTCTTGTTGCTGTTCCATCTTTTTCATGCATACTTTCCATGATTCCTTTTAAAAGGGAAAAATACAACAATTTTACTAATAGTGCTTCAGTGCCTGTCATGCAGTTTTTCTTCTAGTCCAGACATTCTGAAAAATGTCGTATTCTATTTGTTGTGATAATATACATACATGCTCTGATGAAAAAAAGCAGCTGTCCCAGTTTCAATAATCTCCACAAAATCACGGGCCATGTTGAAAATATTCCCTCGCTAGACTGTAATCGTGCATAAAATTATTCATTCTATTGCAAATAATGCAACAAAATTAAGGAATTAATTATACACAACCAAGTACGGTATAATCATCATTAGATCGTACTATTAACGCTAGTTAATTAATAAATCCTCCTTATCATTTTATACAAATTATACATTGATACGCATAGGAGATTTAGTACGAATATAATAGTATATGGGTTTGATACTTTGATGTACACTTTGTTAAATATGAACGTATTATATAGTTTTACCTCTCACTTATTACATCTCGTATTTTAATATTTACCCACATATCCATAATGTACGTCAAATACTAGTGCAATTTTCACAAAGTTATATGATAGAAGTGTGAATTCCCTTAACCAGCATGCTTATTCACATGACACGAACCACATGGTTATATGTGCTGGTACATTTATTAAGATGGGAGTTTAATTTAATTTATCTTAATCCTTGAGACCCGAGCATTTATTTGACCATGCTTTCTGGCGCCATTCATTTGAATTCCCACTAATCCTCATTAATTCTTTAATGTTTATACCTTAAGATTAATTGTTTGATTCCTCCATAACTTGTATTTTACCTCAACACTCTTATCTTTACACTCCCAATCCCAATCACCTGCACTTAAAGTACAAAGAAACCCCAAGGAACAAGGCCAGCCCATAATATTTATGGTTTATCTTATTTAAAAATCAGGCTCTATTCCGTTCATCTGAATTTTCAGGTTTATTCCGTTCAGATTTACGTAGTTGAAATAATTTTAGTTCAGTTTGAATTAATTCAGTTCCGTTCATATTTGTTAATCTAAAAAAAACAAGACTACACTAAAACTAGAGTGTATTAGTGTAGTAGTACCATGTTAAGCTTTATGTGTGTTATGAACAACCTTATTATGCCAAAAATTTAAGTTCGCTTGACCATAATATTTATAAATTTACTAATTAAAGAGAATGAGTAAGTGAGTTACTCTAGTTGTCCAAAAGATTAAGAATTTGTCGATTTATTAGCTATCATTAACGTCAACTCATTAGTTTTTATTTTGAAAAACATACACTTGAACGATAAATATAAATGTACTTCATGTCACAACGTATGTTCAATGAAAGTATTAGTAACCCCTAACTAAATTCTATTGTTGAAGTATTAAATAATGAAACACATCAGAGTGTTTGACACTCATTTAGCCCTGTTGGGTCAAGGCCTTAATTTAGGCCAACAGTAACATTGAGTTAGTATGATGGGTTAAGGACTTCAAACACTTTTCTTTCATCATCAAAACTCTGATTAATATTCATGAATTAAAAAATTCTGATGACTTTAACTTAATCGAGTGACAGGCGGTGAGGTGAAGTCTAATGTACTATTGGTCTTCCACTCTACCTATGTCACATATCATACAACACTCTAATGTAGTACTGATATGCTATGATATTATTTGTAACACACAATAATGAAAGAGTGAATACTACTAGCAAATTAAACTAGTGGTATATTCTTCTCCTTAAATTGAGGTGAGCCAGAGTGAGAGAGAAACAGAGAGAGAGAGAGAGTGGACTGTCAGTAGCCAGTGGCAGAGTGCAGAGAGCCAGAGAAAAACAACAAGTGCAGTTCATCCCAGAATTCCTTCCTTCCTTCACTAATCCATATTCTCTAAAATCATGAGGAAGAAGATCAGCAGTTCTTGTGGCAGAGCACTCAGCCGTTTCTGCTTGTCTTCTACTGTTACTCCTCTCAACTCCTCTTCTTCTTGTCTCTGTTTCACTAATAACTACAAATCCTTTTCATCATCATCCAAAGAAGATAAAAAGCCTCTTATTGCCAGCAATGAAGTCAGTTCTTCTACTGTCAAGCTCAAGGACGTTCTTGATGGTCCTCCTACACTTGCCTTCCAGCTCAAACCTAAGGTAAATACTACTTCCTCCGTCCCGAATCAAGTTAGTTTATCTTCTTATTATGTGTAGCTTTTAATTTAACTATCCGTTATTGAATTTGTGTATGTGATTGATGTAGATGGTTGTGATGAGAGTGTCAATGCATTGCAATGGTTGTGCTAGACAAGTCAAGAAACACATCTCTAAGTTGGAAGGTACTACATTCTTACTTCTTCTCAATTATTCGATTTCGATAACTTTCTTTCATATGACATGATTCGAAATCAGATAATATCATAGCATAAATTATTACTCGCGTTCTTTTTAACTAATCATTACACATTTTGGTATTCGGTAGTTCTTTTGGAATTGTAAATCATCCCTTGCCCTTGAAAGCACTTTTGTTTGCGGGATCTTATAAACCCCGTGATTTTGATAATTATATATATAAATAATAATCAGGAGTATCTTACTCCTTAAAAAAAAATAAAAATAATCATTACACAACAATTTGAACATCTAAGTAATTCTTGACGAATAATTTGTGAACGAATTGCAGGAGTGACGTCGTACCAAATAGACATGGAAACGAACATGGTGGTGGTTACAGGGGACATTGTTCCGTTCGAGGTGTTGCAGAGCGTCTCCAAAGTCAAAACGGCACAGTTTTGGGATGACAATTGCAACTTCATTTAAATTAAATTAAAATAAATCATGGTCGGCCATATAATAGTATTATGGATCCATCCAGCTTGGGCCATTTTTTCAACCCTCTTTTGTATTCCATGAATCCATTCTCTTCTTGTAATATAGTTTATGCTAATGGATTTGTGATGATGTCAATTGGAGATCAATTGAAGTTAATTTGTCTTGTTAACTAATTCGTTTTCATCTAATTCTGTTTTCGTGAATTCATTCATTCAAAGTGTTTGTAGTCTAGTGATTTTCGTGAGTAAACTGATCATGTTTTCTATTCGTTGATTTTACACCCTCTATAGAACTTAAGAATTGCGAGTTTAGACTGGATTAGAGCTTAAAAGTACAATGAGCTAACAACAAAGAAGCAGAACTGTAGTGACATAGTGTACAGATCAGAACACGATTTTACCCGAACTATGTTGACTTGGATTATCTAAACAACACTGTAAGTACATGGAAATTTTACAGCAGGCCTGTATCTTACAAGAAGTTTTTCACATCAGCCTGAGTGGAGCAACAATTTGATGTGTATATCTGTAAGGTTGTTTTGCGAAGTCGGCTTTGTTATGCATCAAAATTGTTCTCCAGCTTTTGATGTGCTCTGCAGGTTGTATCTGTATGTAGCAATGGCATCTTCAACTGATAGGAAAACATGGTCTTTCCCAATCTTGTCGATGAACTGCGTGTGAATCAGCTTCTCCATGACTTCGATTCTGGGATTTATTAGTACCATCTGCCATACCGCGGAAATGCAAGTTACAGAACATTAGTATTCCCATATCAAATCATGAACATTATTAGGCCAATTTGATGAAAGATTTTTCTGTGGTTTACCTTAATTCCTCTTGTTGATAGCATTCTTCGGGTATCAGATAGAGCTTCTACTCCTGTGATGTCGAGTGCTGTCACACCTGATGTTACAAAAGATGGTTAATTCCAGTTGTTCGCGAAAAATTTGAATCATAACTGAATGTTATTACTACAAGAGTTCTAACCTCCCAAATCAAGCAAGACGTATTCGATGTCTCCTGAAGATTGCCTAGATTCTGCTTCTTCTCTGACCCATCTCATGATTCTGATAATTACAGATTGAATGTCAAGTACGAAACAATGTTAGTTTGTATGATCCAGCATAGAAATCGATAACAGGTTAAATATCATACGATGAAGAGCAGGATATGTACCTCTCTTTAATATATGTGCTGTTTGCGAAGTACATGGGGGAACCAAGTTGCAGAACAAGAAATCCTGGAGTCACTGTTGCATCTGGATATTGCTCCACGTCGCGATACAAATTGGACTCTTTAATACTGCCGAGCTTGCACGTGGCAGGTCTTGCGATGTATAACAATGCTCTGACTAGTGACAACCCGACCTGAGACAACCAACATTTTGTATTAGTTGAACTGTTATGTTACGAAATGGTATGACATTATTTCACTTTTCTTTTTCTATTCGACTTCTAGATTTGGGGTTGGTGGGGGGGGGGTGTATTTATCAGTTTAGAGGATTTAGCAACATAGG
Organism: Plantago coronopus; assembly: GCA_036897195.1. Taxonomy (NCBI): domain Eukaryota; kingdom Viridiplantae; phylum Streptophyta; class Magnoliopsida; order Lamiales; family Plantaginaceae; genus Plantago; species Plantago coronopus. The sequence continues at coordinate 22,319 of JAYMSL010000088.1, forward strand.
TTATATAAACTTACAGAGATCATGAGACCAACATCCATGCTCACGAAGGAAACGCCAAAAAATGCAGACATACAAATGATAAAATCGAATTTGTCAGTCTTGAAGAGGTGCCAGTACTGCTTGTACTTGATGAGGCCTAGCATAGCTGATGTGATAATTGCTGAGAGTGCAACTTGAGGCGTAAAGCTAAAAATAGGGGCCAGAAACAGGAGAACCAACAGCATACAAGCCGCCTGGATAAAGTTAGTCATCGGTGTCTTGCAGCCAGCGTTAAGATTAACCGCGGTTTTTGAGAATGGACCTGCAAATCATACACAGATACAGTCATTAACTACCAGACAGAACAGTAGAACACAGAAGAGTCAGATGCTTTGATAAAATGCAACTAACTGTTTACCAGTGGTTAGATAGCAAGAGGTACAAGATCCAACAATGTTCATGAGGCCAAACGCGATCATCTCTTTGTTGCCATCAACCTGTTGATTCTTCTGAATTGCGAAACTTCTACCAATTGCAATCCCTTCTGCCAGCGCAATCAGGCCAGTAATGAGACCAGCTTTAAGAGGTGCGTGCAGGTAGCGCGAATCAAAGGTTAATCTGCCAACTGAGATAGCAGGGAGTCCTTTATGAAGTTCCCCAACAACTTTAACACCGTATTTCTCAACATCAGATAAGTAAGTCATAAGGCAACCAATGATCACGACTACAATAGGACCCATGGCTGAAACATAGAACAGCTTCGGCTTCTTTGTCTTCTGCAAATTCAAGTAAGATCAATTATAACGGGCGAGTTAACTAAAATAAGTTATCTCTACAAATGAACAAGCAAAAAAGAAAAACGTTGAATACATACGATAAATTTGGCTACTTGGAGAAATAAGAGGAACGCCATGCCGATAAGGAAGCATTGCCATCTCCACTGAGACAAAATGAAACAGCAGTTTGCTAGTCTGTTAAACAAGGATTTTAAGAGGATGAACCATATTCAAATTGAATTGAGCGGGAAAATGATACCTCGTCTTTGTTCTCGAAAATCACTTTTACGACATTGACAACGCCAGTTTTCTTCGTGAAGTGATTTAGTGAAAGGAATCCTTTAAATTGCTGCAGGATGATAAGCAGAGCTGTACCGCCCATGAACCCAGATATCGTCGAATGTGATAGAAAATCTACCAATATACCAAGCCTGGTGAATATAACAAGTTAGCCATTCAGCCTCATATTTCTAATAATTGAACATATTTTTAACTTCTCAGCACACTTGGCCTTATATGTACGTACCTGAAGACGCCGAGGAGCAACTGCATAATACCCGAGACCAGACAAGCCGTGAAGACTAAGCTTACGTACAAATGCTTATCTAGAGATGGAGATGCCACAGTTGAAATTTCTTGGGCTATAATCAGAGAGTTAGCAGCCACCGTTCCTACAGCCAGGTTCATGGAGTTCCCCATTACCGCGTAAATGAGTGGTGGAACAAAGGCCGAGTCTGTCAAAATCAATTGACATGTTACATTTTGTTGCACAGTTTCATCAAATTAACACGAATTCGGATAACTCTATAGCGATGATTTAGTTGATGATGGACCACTAGTCTAGTCCAATCTACTCAATCACATAACAATAACATAGTGTCAAAGCAAGGCACGCGTCGTAAAACCTGCCTATAGACGGATTCAGGGCGTGTTAGTCCTAACTTGCGGAAAATGAAAACATTGATCAATACTTACATAGTCCAATGATAGGCGGAATCTGCGCGAGATTGGCATAGCTAATTCCCTGAGGAATCGCCATACTAGCAATGGTGACACCAGCAATAAGATCATAAGCCAAATAAGTGAGCTTATATTCGGGGAGCCAGTCGAATATAGGGACGAAGTACTTGATAGCATTGACAAGGCGCTGCTTGCCTGGCAGACCCTTGAACTGGGCAAAAGGATCATCTGGAAAGAAAGTCTCGACAAGCTTGTGCTTAACCACGGTAGCGAAGCTACGGGGCGGACCGAAACTCACAGAATGGTGTTTACCGTACTCAACTCCAGACATTATTGATCAGTGCCTGATAAGTTACTGGTAATCAAGAGAAGAAGAACTATGTCAGTTAGTTTGTTGTGAGACAGAGGATGCCAGTACTGCATGGTTTTATAGAAGTAAGAAAATGGAACAGGAGCTTTGTGTAGTAGAACAAAGTATCTAGACCATACATGAATTCTATATGTTTTTTACTTGTTTCAAAGTTGCTTTTCCATGTCAAGCTATTCAAATCCGATTTGGACTTTGTTAAATCTACAAGCTAAATCAACTGTAACCACCAAATCAATTTGTTTTTTTTAAAAAAAAAAAAAAACCTACAAATTAAATACGCTAATAGCTTTCTTTTTTTTAAAAAAAAAACCCAAATAATCAGAATCGCAAAAAAGTACTGCCAGTCCTTACATATTAAGGATACGAGGACACAAGTTATTTCTCAATGCTACTGTTGACGACACAACAGGACCCTTGCAAGATTATACAAATATAATACTTGTGTATTGATCAATGAATGATTACAAGTATATATTATATATACAGATTAATATCTACGTATTCTAATATAACAAGTAATAGTATTCTAGGTATATACATATTCTAACATATAGTATAATACAACACTTAAACACGGATCGAATTGTATCATTCACGATAGAATCGAAAACATAAACGAGGGAATTCAGCCACATTGAGCACATATCTCAAATTAACAAACATGGCCTGAGCAAAATATTACTACAAGAAAACTCAAAACAACCAAAAGAATCATAATCTTGAACGAATCCAGTAATTGAATCAATACGTCGACAATGAATCATGCCATGATGATACAAAGAGTTTAACTAAATTTGTAACAAAACCTGATCCGAAGAGTATGTATAATCAAAAATGTGTTTTACGTTATAAACTAAAGATGAACGTGTCAAACACTCGAGTCCAAGAATTTCACGAATTGGATAGGGGGAAGGCTAATGTTGAATGACGCACTGAATTACAAGGAAGAAACAGGAGAAAGAAAATCGAGACGCAAATAATTGAACCTGATAATGGAAGGATGAGTCCCACTTAAAGAGCTTTTACGAAGGAGGTGAAAAAGAGTATTAGTATAAGTCTGATGATGAACAGAAAATTCACTTCTTCTTCTTCATCTTTTTTACTTCTCTTTATATTTATATACTAAAATGTGATGATTTAACTTTTCATTATCCAAATTCTTAACCTTATCCACTATTGTTAGTAAGAATTCTGAGTCAATATTACAACTGCGTTAAATCATTAATGCTCAAATTATACCGGAGATACTGGATTCTGCGAATGGAAAATTTATTACAGTGCACATTAATGTTTATTTGCTGTTTTCGTTTTTGCAGTTATCATAACCACACCTACCATTAATTATTGATTTTATTTCCATAAAAGAGGAGATTTTAATTATTTTGCAGGATAATATTGTACCAAAAATGTGACCGACAAAATTATACAAGGATGGAGACGGAACTGCTACTAGCAGAAAGGATTAAGCAGACTGTATTTGGATATGATTATCTATATACTGGGCTTTAGTTTTACTCTAAATTCGGGAAAAGAGAATTTCTTACATCTTAACAATTTACCTAATTAAATGTGAAATAATTGAAATCTTTGTTTGACCATAACTAGTGCTCTCTAATTGCCTTTGAGTCCCACCCCTCAACTTGTAATCTCACGAGGTTAACAGATAATTTCACCTATAAAGTTTGTTATTTTGACTTAAATGTGACACTACGTTTAGAAATTCAGGAATAATCGTACACATCCAAATTTAGGACCGTATGCCAAACTTCCTAACTAGAGGACCAGTTAGTTGTAAATGAGACTAAAATTTCCAACAAAAATAAGGTGATAACCCTAATTGTATATCTCCGGCCCACTCTAAGAAAATTTCCAGTAAAGTGACCTGGTCTGGAAAATAGAAAGACAACAAATATGATGAGCAAATTAAGTTTGATCTTACCAAATATATGATCTGGGATGTGCTGGTAGCAATGGTCCAGCATAATCATAAGCTCCACTTTGGTAATGAAACAAAAAAAAAAGAAATTCTATTCTTTTGAAACGGCAAATTTTGATATAGAATATCGACTGTACAGGTGAAAGATAAATTATTTACAGAATTACTGAAGTTGAAGAAGAAAGAGGAATAAAGGAGGAAGAGGATGGCTGAATTTGTGAGTATTGATTAAATAAACTAAGCTAGTTCCGAAAATTAATCATGCCCTTAAATCTTTAGTCTTAACAAAAGAGATCTTAAACCAATTTTACTGCAGAGGAACAATGATTTCCGAATTTCAGGGTTCTAGATTAACTGTCAAAATCCCAAAATAGAATGCAATTACTTATTACCAACCCTCACTAAACTTATCCAATAGTTCTGCTCACACCAACAACATTGTTGTAATACCAATTATTCCACGTTAGTTATTAGTGATTATGATAGATAGTATATAAGTGGCAACTCACACAGTACGAGGTCGCATTGGCATTTACGTGTTATAAATGTCTCATGGAATAAATCAACACATACATGTATGTGTATGTCTAAACTAGAGTTTAATCAAGGTTAACCAAATATGACCTTCCTTGGTAGTCACTAGGCATTTGACAAAGCAAATCCAACTGATAGTGTGTAATCCATCATTACGTGATTAGAAGAATACTACCTAATCAGTCACCTGATAAAATAATTACATTCCGTAAGTTTTCAAATCAACCACAAATCATTTACTCTATACAAAAACTTGGGAGAGACCACTTATTTGTGGACTTTTCAAAAAGACCACATAATGTTATCATAATATGCGATGTTATCAATACAATGCCCAATGTTACTAATATTACTAATATGATAACATTTAGTAACATTGGACATTGTATTGGTAACATCACATATTATGATGATATCATGTGGTCTTTTTGAAAAGTCCACAAATAAGTGGTCTTTCCCAAGTTTTTCTCACTCCACCTATCTACATTCATACGTCTATTCGTAAATGGGAGGTCTGATTAAATGGCCACTAACTTAGCAACTATTAGTAGTTCTGACTTATTATTATGATACAAATATAACCTCCCTCGGTTAGGCTTCTCATGAACAATTTGATATGTAACATATCAGCGACTTGTGGTTCATGAATCATGGATGATTCACTTTTGAAATTACCCTCATTTGCGTAGCCTTTATGGTTAATTTTCAACGACATAAATCATTGATTCGACTTGGTTTCTTTTCTTTGCAATATTTCCAAGTTGAGGAAGAAAAAGTGCCTCAATGTCCAATTACTTAACTGCATTGACCATATATTCCATTTAATCATAGGCCCCTTTGCTTCATCCTCATTGGTCTTTCCAAACTTTCATGCCCATTCTAGTAAGATGGATTTCACGCCCGTAGAAAATTCGCTGAAATTGTTTCAAACTTAGTCAAATGGATATAGAAACAAAATTAAAATAAGCTTTTAAAGCTGTTTTTAAACACTTATAAGAGTTTTTTAAGTTTTAACCTTCATAAAAGTTTCTCAAGTTGCAAAAGGTTGGAGAAAATTTCTAAAGTAGCACGTGTATAATTAAATAGCAAATCACAAAAACTTGTAGAAGATCTTCTTTTCTTTTTTAACTTGGAAAGAAATGTGAACTCATATTTTAAAATAAGTTGATATGTGAGATACCATTTTTATGAGAAATATGTATATAGTATTGAATTAATTTGTAACAACTAATATTACATATATCGTGTTAAACGTTATGTATTTAATAATGATTTAAGAGTTCTCGTTTGAGTAGTAGTATAAGGGGATTGTAATTTATTTTAAAAACAGTAATTAAACGAGTTAAACATATATTGTTAATCTCGTTTGAATTCGCAATAAATTTGAAAAACGAAGTGGGTAACTCGATTCGGAATGAAGCACAGTACAGTTTGTATATATGACGTTTCCCTTCCAACCAATAGGTCGGGGTTCTAATCATCATAGGAGTAAATGTGGAACCATTAAATTTTGTTAGAAACAACAAATATTTTCATTCATAAGAAAAGAGCATAAGATATGCTCGAGAGCAATTACAAGATGTCAAATACATTACCAGACCTAACCGAAACTCAACACCGAGATTAGCAAATCAAACATATCTGAACCCAAAAATCGACTTCACCTAAACCAACACCCGAACATAAGCCAACAGCCAAACCTGAACCTAACAACACCTAACCCACGACCCGAACATAAACCAACAGCCAGACCTGACAACACCTAACCCACAATCCGAACCTAAACCAAACAAATACGGGATTCGCCTAACCCACATCTCCAAACCCAACACCTGAACCATTATTGCTTCTCGTTTTGTCGCTAAAAAAAAACTCGATTTGGAATGAATGAAGTACTAAAATTAGCAAGTTATCCGACTGCAATTTCGCAGAAATGTGGAAAAACGGTGCAGAGAATGGTTACGTGATAAACTATAATCGGCCGCCGACCGGCGACTAGAAACACTTAAACGTGCGAAAACTCGTCGAATTCTTATAATGGAAACACATGTGGCCTGGCAATTGGCAATTGGCAATGGCATGGCCTGGGCTACTTCTTTCTCCCACTAAGTAATGCACTGGGAATTTCAAATTGAGTTTGCTAATTTATACCAAATATGACTACTTTCTGGATTTGCCACTAAATCCACAAACCATAATCATTTCTATGGAGATTTACTGAATGGGGTCATTTATTCAGTTAATACTATACTGCTCTAATTTAACAACAATTTTGCTCCCATTTTGTGGCTCTCACAGACTTGATTCAGAAAAAGATGGCCTCTCGTTACTTTGAGAAGTCAATTCTGGAAACTATTAAGCAACTTCTGGAGCAATCATGGCGTTTGCACTCCATCAAAAATTGAATTGAATTGGATGTTTGTTGCCACGATGATTTCTTTTCAATTTTTACTGTCCAAATGGATCATGACACCATGATTTATTGCCAGCTTTTAACTGTCAAGGTGATGTGGAAGAACCATTATGTGATTGGATCATGTTGACATGATGTTGCTATCCATTCAGAGTAGGGGAAGTCGATACAAGTAAGAGGTGAAAGTTCGAATCATATGGTTGTGTAAGTTTAGGAATAGGTGCAACTAGAAAGTGGTATTCGTTTAATTAGTGACTAGAAAACGTTTGGGTGTATCACCAGTTCATCACTACGGTTCATAAACGTGTTATTTTGTTTACTTGATTCGTTTAGAAATCACAATTTAGGTTGTGGAATTTCATTTGTAATTGTGTTATCCTTGACCAGAGTATGTCACAGTTGTGCGATTAAATTACAACGCCCTGTTTTGTGTATGTTATGACGAGGAAAAAGAACTAACAATCGGTCGCATGGCTACAAAAAGGCTCAACATACTAATAACACAAGCGTTAATCACGCCTAATCCCCTCAAACATCAGCAACAATTTGTCACACCCAGACATCTTCTACATGCTTTATTTCAACAAAGAATTTCAATATCAATAATAAATTTTCACCCCCAAAAAAAAGTAAAACACATCAACACATCTACCTCAAGCTAGTTTACATCTTAGAATACATTCAGAAAGCGAAAACTAGAAAATACAGTTCCTGCTGCATAATTCACAACTCAAACAACATAAGTTCGCCTCAATCAATCTCCGCTGCTGTACCTCTAGCAACCACCAAAAATAGGAAAAGCATCTCGCCTATTTTTACCTCGTTGGGTTACCCCCCATCAATCTAATAATCATGCTGTTCTTTTTTGCTTGCAGAACTTTCATGGTACAGAGTCATACAATTCATTGTGTGTAGTCTCATGAAGCTTAGCCAAATGGGTTTCCACCTGTGGATGCAAAGCTAGGAGCAGAATGGGATGTATGTAATCCACCTGATTGGTGGCTCGGGTACAGAGATGTAAAAGCATTTTCCTCGAGACTGAAGCCAGATTGTGCTGGGGGCCTGTAAAACCTCCAGTGAGTGAGATACAGATTACTTATATCATCAGACCCCCTGATATAGACCTAATTATACGTATCCAGGGGGGCGGATCCAGGATTGGAAATCGCCTAGTGCAAACAATTTATTTTTTATAAATATTATTTGAGATGGTAAATTCTTTATTGGAAAGTATATTATGTATGAAGTATAATGTAAAACTACATGTAAAATTGATATATTTATCTAAAATCCATCATAAACATAGTATATTTTAAGAAAGAAAATACCATATCACACAAAAAAAAAGTAGGGCAAATTACATTAATAATATTATAAATTCACTAAAAAAGACTTTTGTTTAGGGGAAGGGTAGTGCTGGAGCACTAACTTAATTCTACATAGGCACATAGCTATCACCCATGGTTTTCTCAACAATATTACGGGGGACGCTATGTGTAACAAGGCCTATATGCATGGCATCTCATCATAATGTCAGCATATTATTGATAATATATGTATTAAGTCCAGAAACATAAGCTTACCTAGGTGCTACGCTGCCACCAACTTGCTGTCCCACGTATGGACCTGATAAATGACCAGAGGCTTTATTTAGATTAATAAGCTCTGACAAAATAAACTAACACAACTAAGTAGTAGTATTACATACTTGGAGGGATTGCGGATGCATATGATTGACCAGCCATCAGCGATGCATGCGATGGGATGTTTCCAAGACTTGAAGCATGTTGCAGGCCAGATGGAATAGAGGTATTTGGTAATGCACCTTGCAGTGGTGTTAGTGAAGGAAACTGCAAATACAGAAATGAATGGCTTACATTCAGCAGAGAAAAGAGAATAGATATTAAATATATGGAAGATACTAGAGTATATGCTGAAAATAACAGGTTAATACGTATATAACTGCCTAGATTTTCAATAAGTTACCTAACTTTATACTTTATAGTACTAAAAAATGAGTGCATAATTAGAAGCATGTTTTGATATTGAAAATTGAATAATAGAGCGTGATAGTAAAAGGTAAATTTGGCTTATAAAGAAATATAACATACTGTTGACGCTTGATCTGAAGAAGATTCATTGCCCAAATCAAAAGGATTCATCGATCTAGCCCCTGGTTGGACATTAGGTACTTGCTGTGCATTTGGTACTGGATACATATTAGGCCCTCCCTGAAATTGGGAAAATAAATATTGGGTAACAGACCGAATGTGCACATTACAAGCAATGCATTGAACTATATAACCACTAGCTAAATCAAACTTCTGAACTGAGACATTCCATGTTCGCTAAATGAAACAACAGCTCTAGCATTGGAGCTCTTATTAGTTATTACACTAGAAGGACTGAGTGAAAGGCAACACCAAGATATTTCCTCCAATGCATGGTGACTCCTGGCTGCAAGACCAGAGTGCGCACAGCTAAATTGAACCCCCATGATTTAACTTCTTGATATTTTTGTAAGAATATGGCACAGGATTAGAGTTATTGGTCAACTATTTATAAATCCAGGTGAGAGGAACAATTAAGTATTTCGCATCCCTAAGTTGGCATAGCGTAAGTCAAGAAACCACATAAGATGGAAAAACAAAATATAATAGTGGTGACATCAGTTACATCAGAGGCAAGGAGATAAAAAGAGAAACAAATAAATAAATAAAAAGATAGAAATATACCATTGGCATATTATATTGCATGGGAAACCCTGCACCATACGGCAAGCCAGGACGCCATCCGGGAGCTGGAGGCATATACGAGTAGTTCATTGCAAATAAATCTGCCGGCAGTTCTCTCCGTCCAGCAGATTTCGCATCTGATGCCGGTTCTGCAGTAAATCCTCCGGATGTATCCATGGCAGGTCTTGCTGGAGCTTGTCCCACTGATACACCAGAACCTCCATAGGTATTTGGGACAGCTAATGGATTATGTGGCTGCTGTCCCTGGAATCCAGGAACTGATTGATGCACCATGTTAGGCCATTGTCCTCCCGTGGGAGCATGTCCAACAAAGTTTCCAGTAGCATTGGTTATTTGTGGCCCAGGTCCTATGGAAGCCGGTGGAGCGCCGCTGGGGGGATGTGCAGCTGAGGCAGTAACTCCGAAAGGAAATCCACTAGATTGGTGAGATGAGGGACCAGATGCAGGAGCTGGAACTGATAAATCCAGTAGTGAAGATTCCAAAGAGTTTGGGGCTGGAGCATTTACTTTCACTTGAGGTGCTGAATCAAAATTGGCCCAGTTGCCACCACTTGGTGCTTCAAGCTGCACATTTGTAGCCGCTTTTTCTGGTGCGGCTGTCGGTGGGACTGGAGGTTCAGGTACTGAATCAAAATCAATAAATGAAACTTCTGCTTTGACCTCTGGAGGATTCCCATCAGAGGATGCTGATGCCAAGCTGCTGGAGGATGTAGTTCTCTGCAAAGAGAATACTCTGTCACAATAATTCTATGATACAGAAATAAGTAGATGTGGTAAAAGGACTAGCTGAGATCTCCAAGATAAGGTGAAAAGTCTGCAGACTTAAGTGGTAATTAAATCAGGTAGAACAAAAAAAATGTTTTTCAAAAGATCAGAACCACACAAATGACTGACAACTGAAGTTGCTCCACTCTTTCCAACATTATGTAAACCGAAACTAGTTCCATATTTCATTTGATAAAACGGCATATCAATAAATAAACATAATTTGTGTCCAGGGTCGTAGCTGCAGAACTATATTCCACGCAACATCTGACTAGACAAGAAGAACAAGGAAATTTTTGCATGTGGGATAAGTATTTACTTGGGTGTATGGTGGGGGATCTATCGGCTTTCCAACAGTGGCTTTGGGAGGTTCGATGACCCGGAGAGGAGATACATTGTCTCCTAGGATATCTCTAACAGGACGGACCACCGGTGGACTGGACATGTCTGATCTCTGACTATCGGGTGATCTACCTCCAGGCTTTGACCCTCCATCGGAACTCCTATCCTCAGACTTCCTACCATTTCCAAACCTATCTTCACGTCGCCAGTCATTCAAGACATCAGGACGGGCAGGACTTCTTTTGTTATCAATATTTCGCTGCATTTCTTGATTGTATCCTGGGCTTCTTCCTCCAGGACCAGGCCTTTCACCTCGATCCTCATATGGTGGACTTCGAGAACTGCCTTGATAACTGTCTGTTCTCCTGTTCCCATTAAACTCATCTGTTTCTCCCTACACAGAGAATGCAATTAGAAAGAATTTTTAATGAAAGCTTCATAGCTCTTAAGAAATGTTCACGGTAGGATAAAGGTGGTTAATATTCAATTGAGCAGTAAGTATAGAAATTGAAACTTTCTGCTAATAACAAATGTATACCATCTTTGACCTCAGTGGCTTTTCTGAGTTCCTTTCACCTGTAAATCTCCTATCAACATAGACGTGCCTGATGAAGTCTCGTAGCCTCTCTACATTGCTGGAAGAACATGTATATAAGAGTAGGTATATTGGGTAAAACAGGGAAAATATTTAGGCACAACAGATTTATTTTTTTGGCAGTCTAGAATGACACTATTTCTCTGTTTAACCTGCCATCAGGGAGAGAATTACGTTGCGCATCCCATTCTTTCAGATATATTTCTCTAGCACTCTGTTGACAGAACAATTGAGATGTAAGAATATAGTGCTTTAGTAGACGAAGAAAGAAAGATATATTCATCACACAACTGACAGTAGTATACCGCATTTCCTCCTCCTTGAAGCGCACTAACTTCCTGTGGACTAAATTTAGCCATAGATACTGACTTCACTCTGTGTGTAAACTCCCGACTGCGTTTTTTTTCAAGCATATATTTAGTGAACATTACATGATGAGAGACTCCACCAAGATTCATTACTTGTAAAGCCCCTCCAGAAGTAAATAACAAAGAAAGAGATGCAAGAGCATAATTCTTCAAGACTTACTGTATCCCGCTGCAGTTTGTACAAATAAATGTTGAGAAACTTGTGCACACATATTGAGGACCCTGACAAGGACAGAAGTAGTTCCATCAATTCTCAATGAGAAGAGGAAAATCTAACAATTGAAATAATAAGTAATACTAATTAGATAAGCAATCCAAAACTATTATAGTCGACATAATATTAAAAACAAAATTACCAAAATGGAAATATTCACCACTAAGAGCATATCAGATATGTGATCTCTATAGACTATAGAATGTAGGACATAACCCCCCAGAGGCAAAGGCATGTACAATGCCATTGCCAACCCGTGCTCGGCACGGGGTAAAATTCCCGAATTTATATTTAATATATGTATCAATTCAAAAAATTTAGTAATTAACATGGTCTATTCTATGATGAAACTTTAATAAATAAAACACCACAACCAACATAAGGGTATTTTTCCTAATATATTAATTAAATTTGATACATTTTAACGACTTTTATATATTAATTAAATTTTATGAGTATTTTTAAAAAATATACTCATAAAAAACCACTCAGAACACTCAATTGGTGGCAGGTACAATACTGGTTCATGTATGGTTGGAATAATAGTTATCCGATACACTTTTTGTAATCCAGGAAAGTGCAGTCTTTTTCTCAGAGATAAGTTGTTTTATATTTGTTTTAATAGGTTAAAGTTAAACATTAGCACGGGGCCGGAAAAAAACCCTAGCTTCCCACTACCTCCCCCCCCCCCCAACAAAAAAAGTAGGTCAACAGCAATACACATTTACTTAGACAGTCAATGGGTTGTCACGATTACTCGTTTTTCCGTCTGATTAAGCAGAAGAGACACACTACTAACACAGCATGCAAATGTAGTTTGTAGTATGACTTGATAATCCATCCAAGTCAAGGCAACAGCCATCTAGCTAATTATAGAATTTGTTAATCTGGCTCTCAAAAGTATACATCTCCAACTAATTATACAAATTACTCATCCACAAAGTGCTTACTATAACTATGGCATGCTCCAACTTACTCATAACAACGACGCATGACAGATTTAAAAAGAAGGTAACTGATCTGTCCCAAGACTGGAGCAAGTTAATATTTGATATATAGAGACCTCTCTCAGGCTCAAAACTCCATAACATCAACCTCAGCAAGTCAAGAAACAACTTTATGGGAATCATTTAGTAAAATAATTACATGTTGAACTTGAATCCACCATAGAGGCCCACATGCAGATAAAACTTACCTCTCTCACTATGATAACATAATTCAATCCATACAAAGACCAATTACTTGAGATCAGTTTTTTTAATTAAAGTAGTGGCGCAAAGCCTATTATTATTAATAAACTATGGAGGTTTCCAAGAACCAGAGTACATGAGAACTTTGAGCGATCTAAGCATCTGAGAGATGTTTGCAGTAAGCCTATTACAGGACCAGAAACTAATACTGAAAGATTTACAATGGGACCAAAAGTTCTGACTGGGAGTAGCCAAAAGGGAGATGATATGCTCGTCTTCTGTCGTAACAAAATTGATGAGAGTTTCGAGACCAATTACTTGAGATCAACTTAGTTGGTCTCATCGCATTATAAGTTTAGGCTCTTAGACCAAGATGTACATGCCATTCTGTGATCCAATTACCGCTAACAAGAAAGATAAATGCCCTACTTATAAGATGGAAACAGCATCAAAATGGATAGCTATATTAGAAGTTGACAACAAAACCAATGAATAAAAATCTTCAAATAATCAAATTAAATCAAGAACTCAATAGACAAATATATGTACATGCCATTTTGTGATCCAATTACCACTAGCGAGAAAGATAAATGCCCTACTTAAACAATGGAAACACCATCACCATGGATAGCCATACAAGAAGTTCATAACCAAACCAATTTGAAGTTAAACTTTCAAGCAAACAAATTAAACCAAGAACCAAAGAGAAAACACATACCAAACTGTTACAGTTGATGCACCTCCGATTCTCCGGCAGCTTGAGCAGATTCCGTATAATTCTCTCGTTCTTTTCATCTTCCTTCACTCGACTCGCCATTTAAAATACTGTTTCAGCCTGGTCTTTGCAGCTCACGAAAAGAATTGATGAAACAATAACTGAAATCAAAGTTGCTACAGCAAATCAGATCTGGTAAACAAGAGTCATAAAAGCTCAATCAAATAAACCAAGAAATGAATTGAATCACGGGTAGCTAAAGACAACTGACCTGATCGGCAAAGGGGAGATTTGCAGAGATCAAAGGTGATTTAGCAGGAAAATGAGGGATCTCAGTTTATCCCTGTCGTTTTGGTTATTACAGCTAATAAAGTATTTGGAAGATTAGTTGGAGATAGAGAAGAAAGACAGCGGGATTTGGGTGGTGAAAATTACAGCACCACGATAAGTTATTCTTTCTTCTTCTTCTTCTTCGCCTAGTAAAAAACTAAACAAGAAAGAGAGCTGACAGCGGCCGTGAATACTGGACAAGACTGCAAATTGACTTTCGCGCATACCAAAATTGACCTTGCCAACAAATTTACCTTTCCCATTTTTAAGTATCGGTAACTTTTCTAGTTTTACTTAGGGGTGGGCGCGGGACGGGTTCGGGACGGGTTCGGGATTAAACTTCGGATACCCGATATTTCGGGTTCTATTTTTGACATCCCAATCCCGACCCTATATTTATCGGGTACCCGACTGCGGGTACCCGTAAAATATCAGATCGGGATCGGATTACCCGTTCGGGACGTTATTTTAATTATTTATTTTATAAATACTTTACATATGTTTGAGAGAAATTGTAAAACTGCAAAATAAGTACAAATGGTACGAACTTTAATTAGTGTGAAAAAACTAATTAATTAATATTAATGTTGATTAATTTTTGTCACAGCAAGTATAATGTGTAAACTTCACTGATAATATCATGGATTCTGTACGAATATTACTTTGAAACAATTGACAGTGTTGAAGCTATTAATTAGTATCTAAAAGAGTAACAGTACTATAACTGCTCTTTAATTATCGTATAAAAACTATTTCTAAAATGATGGAGGATGATAAAACAATGAAAGAAATATTATTAGAGTGAATATGAAAGACACATATTCGTGTATTCTTCGGGTTTCGGGATTAAATTGTTTAATCCCGAACCCGACCCGCGTATTTTATAAAAATTTCGGGTATTTGTTATTCGGGTATCCAATTCCGTAATACCCGACCCTATCGGGATTTTTTACACTAGGGTCGGGACGGGTTCGGGATTACCCGAACCCTATGCCCAGCCCTAGTTTTACTCCATCCGTGTTCCCGGTACGGTACCCTTATACCTAAAATTTGGATTTTACGCTATAGTTTTAGAGATTGTGTGGGATATAATTTTAGGTGTTGTGTATCAGATTGTGTGGGATATAATTTAAGGGTTTGTTTTGGTCGAATTACAATCGGTCTAATTCACCTTAGTTTTAGATTTATTTAAATTCTTTAGGTTAAATTCATAACGGTTCAGGTTTACGTGGTTGAAATTTATACTTCAAATAAGTTCAGTTCGGTTCAGTTCAAGTTCATTAATTTCAGTTCAATTCATTTCTGACTCATTAAGTTTAGGTCAAAATTTATCAAATTCAATTCAGTTCATAAAATTTCAGAGGGATTGAACAAGACCTTTATGTCATTAGGCTCATTTCATTAGTTACGCTCCATGTTTCCTAGTGTTGTAATTAAGTCGGCTTTGCTCCACACGCATCATTTATTCATTTGTGTTTGTGAGTATTTTGTATATAAGACTGGATTATTTATAGTGGTCATGCCAATTCGCGAGTACAGGGGAGGTGGAGTCGAGGGCTCAAGTGCCCGTCTGTTCTTGGTGTCAGGTTGACTCAATGGGGCCGACGAGCTCATCTGGTCGCCAATCAGTCTGACCGGACACCATACATCCATTGGTTTATATAGGTGTTTGGGGGCTTGTCGCGTGTGCTAGTCACTACCTATTTTGGGTGGTGACTGGTGACACATGGGGTTGTTTCATGTTTTTAAAATATTGTATTTCAAAATAATTTCCAAATTATATAGCATGGTAATCATTACTTATCTCACATCTCACAATTCACCCTTCTTCTTCTTTTATTCTTTCTCTCTCAAACACTCTCTAAATCATCGCATAACTTTTCAAACAACTATGTCTTCAAATAATACTGGATCTAGTGTTGCATCGAACAATGTATCCACGGTCACAGATTATGTCACCCAGCTTATCCAACGCTCCACAACGGTTACTATGTTGACGTACAAGAAGATGTGTTGCGACTGTACACCAACGTTCTTTTGCTACACTCTACTTAATTGACAATGCAATGCCCCCCCCCCCCCAACCACAACAAGTTGTTTTAACCTTGCATGCTTGCATGGTTGCGTTGGTGCTTGCCACTGACCGATGTATCGTTCGCAACTCGGCGCGAGTATCTTACCTTATGTGAGGACATGCAAGACCCTCCGAAGGGATCCTAGCAAACTATGTTTGTGTTTGTTATAATACCATGTTTGTGATTGCACGCAAGTTTGCATCATGTTTGCCTCACGTGAGGCTGAATCGGTGGACTTATTGATTTCGTTATAATACTATGTTCGTCTCACATGAGCAAACTGTACTACTTTTGCTAGTCATTTAGAAAGTTTAGCGGATGGGCTTATCTTGTTGACGAGTGTGCTTGAAATTTCAAGTTACGTAGGTATATAAGTATATTTTCAAATTTTGTTGTTATCTTTTCAAATCTTCAAATCTCGTACAAGTCTTGTATTCGTATTTCCCAATCCCGTACAAGTTATATACGTGTATTTTCTAATTACAAATGTGTGTGTGTAAAATTCAAAGAAAATAAGTAGGAGAGGTTTGCAAATCAAAATCTTAATATATTTGTTGTGTTATTTTATTGGATGACCGTTAGTTGAACAACTAACTAACCATGGGGCAATGCCCTACCAAATACATAGAGAGAATATATGATGATTAAATTAATTAATGTAGTGCATGTTGAGGCAATCTCAACCACGTAGAAGGAGAAGAAGAAGAGTGCTACGTCGAAGGACTCCGGGACATATATTTCCCGACAGAAGTGGACAAGTAGTAGAGATGATCGACCCCATAATCATCTTCTTCTGCACCAACTCAGATCATTATTGCATTCAGGTACAATTGGGCCATGCACATTTAAATGGACTATTATAAGGCCTAGGTGATGACGTTTTGGGCTTCCTTATTTGGGCCCCTTCTCTTGTGCACCATAAGTTGCTTGCTCTGGAAAGCTAGATACCTTTTTCTTTCGTACTTTTTTTTTCCGCGGTAAAATTAATTTATTATAGAGAGATTCCTCTGTAAAAATATATAAGTGTAAGAGACATGGACATACCAGATAGAATCAGAGATGAATTTCCTGCTAAACTTGTTCGAGAAACTAGGTCTCTAAGACTAAAACTCGCGAGAAAATAATCAAGTAAAGACAATGCGTACCGGATAATATATACACTCCACACCATATAGTCGACTCATTGTTTCTGTTATTTTCTATCAACAACTAATTAGAAACGATATTAGCATATACATCCATCATTACTTTTGTTTCTTTTCCTTTTATTTTCCTAATCGACATTCGACAATATTACAAACAATTGAAAATATAAATCAACACATAAATTTGTGTTCGGCATGACTCGAATCTCAAACCTCTTAATTACTTACAAGTTACAAGTTACAAGTTACTTATCACCTCCATCACTAGACCACATTATGACTTTCATATATTGTGAAGATAAACGTGTTTCTGTATAAACACGCTTTTATCATTAAGTAGGGATGGCAGTTGTACATTTAGTATTGAGTGTTGTACATTTCGGTTTCAACTGTGAACTCTATATAAACTGAGTTCACTTCTCTGTAAACACACTTTTGATTCATTCTGATTTCATCAATACAATTTGGTTTTAGTTTGTTATATATATACTACTACTCCACTACTTATCAAAACAAGATTCTATAGTACTAATATATACAAGAGCGAGAAAATATTCTCACTTCCTAATGTTAAATATTTTTCAAGTTTTCATAAAAAATCATGATTATTTTAATATCGAGAAAACTGACATCTCTTCAACATGAATTGACTTGCCTAATATTTACTTATATAATGTGGGCTTTACTAATGTTTAGAAAAAACAAGATTTCCAGAGGAATTGCACTCAATATTGTGATGTGTTTGATGATTTCACAACTAATGAATTCTAAAACTTTAACAGACATGAAGCTAAAGAAGATGGTGGTGATGAAGTTCAGAAATTCCCTTTTTGCACGCACTGTTCTAATTGCATGTCGAATCTTTCTGAATGGAGTGTCGGCACTTTGCAACTATTCGATTTCTTGTTGTGTTTTTCGTTTATGGGCAAAAAAGCAAATAATGCAACTGGTTTATTGCCAGAAAATGGGCCTGAGTTCTATTACAGCTTCAAGTCTTTGTCCCCAGGCTTACTGAAATTTGTGTGCCGATGGAATCATGAATCTGAGTCAACCAGCATCATCATTCAATGGAACTTCAATGTTTTCCCGTTCAAACAGTTCAAACTTCAAACTGAAAGAAGATCTTCAACAGTAGTAGTACATAAAGAAAAGTCCAAGCAACAAAGGGACCGACAGTTTAAAGCACTGTTCGGACTTTGGAGAAGAAGAAAAGGCTACTTTGAAAATAACTATATTTTCATTACGTTTGATATCGAAAATTTTGGAGGTGAAGAAACAAGTAAACAACTTTTCTTTACATAAGTTTGAATCTAGTTACTACTTTTGCATCTTTACAAGTCTACAGCATAGTGTAGTATACTTTAGTTTAATTTTGAATGAGACAATAATCATGTTATGTTATGTAAATCCAGGTGAGAAGTTTGATCATTCAGTTAATTACGCATAAATGATAAATTTGTTCGTAAGGGACTTTTTTTTCCTTTAGATAGTTGAAACTCAAGCTTTTCTTTTTCTTTCTATCGATATCGCTGAAAGTGCAACCGATACCTTTTGGTTTGGTTATACAGTGCTAACCACATAATTACTACTAACCCATGCATGCTTAGACCCAAAGACGCGTAATTACATAAATTCGCCCTCGTTGGAATCTAAAGTGTAATCAAGAGTATGTTACTCCTCTCTTTTTTATTTTATTTGTGATACCCTTGCAAGTCCGAGTCGGGAATTTTGATTCTTAAAATAGTGCACGCTTTAAGCTCTGTTTAATTCCTATAAAAATACTTTTATTTTTATTAATGTAGTTTTGAAATAACCTGCATCATTTATCTGGAATAGATACAGACATACAGTGGGCTAGAAACACTGTATAAGAATACATTCTAACAGTATAGGATTTTGAGAATTGAAGATTGAGAATAATAGACAATTGATGAAGAGAATATAAAATTATTTTCCTGTTAATTTCTCCATTATATTTAAACATTAGGTAATAACCAATCAATATAATATACTTGTAGTTGTTAATTGCTTGTTGTCCTGATCATCAATTAGTTATCAACTTAAATTTAATTAGCTATTATTCTCAGTGATCAATTTGTTGCCAAATATTGCAATTGACCATCATAGATCAGAGTAGCCTTAATTAAATGCATGCCCATATTCGTTAATCTTTCGTAGCTTATTATACCTAGAAAATTAGTTAAATGAATGAATAATATGGTTATGCTAATTGCTAAGCTATGCTTAATTCTGGTGGCATGCTTTAGGTTGTCACTAATTGCAAGACTCCGTGAGTGTTTGCCATTGCTTTTCATAAAAAAATTTAACCTGTTTTTGCTTAAAGCATAAAAGTGCTTTTGATAAAAAGTTGTAGGTGTTTGCAAATTAAGAAAAAAAAAGCAGTCTGGAGTGCTTTAAGCAAGAAAAAGCAAGTCTTGAGCTGCTTAGAAAAAGCAGCGGTTGTCTGCTTTTTTTTAGAGAAGCAAAAGCAGAAGTTGTGAAATAAAACACTACAATTCTACTTTTCTTTTTCCAGAAGCAGAGAATTGTTTTTTTTTAATCAATGGCAAACACTACCTCCGTCGGTCATTT